>VYXH01000102.1:362418-374742 GCA_013397275.1 Burhinus bistriatus | reverse complement strand
CCCCCCCATTTTCTCCCCTTGTCTTCTGTAGCCGCGTTGTTCAGCCCAGCTCCGCTTTGCGGACCACTGAGCGTTTGCCGACGGGGGTGTGATTATCTCCGTGGGCATTTGGCGTGTGTAGGTGGCTGTGCAGCGTTCGTGGACTTGATTTTTATTTTTTTTGCAGTCGTGTTTTGCAGAGCTGTAGGGAGATGTCTGCAGATGCCCCCCTGCCCCCCCAGGTGAAATTCTGCAGTTGCCGAAATGTTCTTGGAGACTTCTAGGACTTTTGCTTCTGTTTCTTTGTAAAACACAAAATGATAATCAAGTATATGAACATACTGGGGCTTTTTATATATTTTACTGACAGTACGCTACTGATGCGAATGCAGCTTGCACCTTATAGGTATCCCATCCCCCTGGGGAAAGTATTTAACTGTTTTTCTTTTTGCTTTGTTTTCCTCCCACCTCTAACATAGAAGAAGCAAATCCCTGATTTGCTCTTGTTTGTTTTATTTATGCCACAGGAGGGATGTACATTTCAAAATATGGTTATAAAGGGGAGTTACTAACACTTAATTCAGAAGAATATTTGTTTACAGGTAAATAAATTTGACATACTACATGACTGGTAATTACTTTTATGTAGTAGTTAATTTCCTGATGACAGCCACAACATTTGTCTGAGTTAACAGATTTAACGACACTGTGGAGCTACCTTTGATTTTTTTAAATAGGAGGGACTTTGTTGTGTGCGATGTTTATAGAACTGTTTTTGGTGTGCAGCAGTGGTAAATCAAATTTAAGAATTGATCCAATGTTCACAGTAACTTGTAGCTCCGGCATTCACTTGCCGGCTTATAAAAATGTCCTGTAAGTGAATACATTAAGAATTAAATAGGTTCACAACTGACTTGATTTGTTTGGGGACAGAACAAAACTTCTGTTATAAAGACTTTAAAATGGAATTTGATTAAATGCATCTCAAATTGGTGCAGAAGTTCTGAGCTGAGCACAGTTCTTAAATTATATGAGCATAAACTGTAAAAGGGCTTGTTCTTTTTTGGGAACATAAAGAGGATTTTGTCTGGGCTGTGTCTCTGACAGAGGGCATGAAGAAGTCTCTTTTCTGCCATCACTTAGTTTTGAAATAGGCAGCTTAGTTTGTCCTAGCAAGCTATAGTTGTGGTTGCAGCTTGGACAGCTGGATGTCGTAACTCCGGCCCCTCACCTGAACAATATTAACCTCCTGTCTATTGATCAGCAAAGGCAAGAGAACACAAGCATTTTAAATTACAGTTTTGTAAACCTAGATCAGGCATACAAATTGAAAGAAAAGTGGATGCGGCTTTAGGCATTTTCTTTTCCACCTACCATTTTCCCTATGGCTCTTAGTATCAGAGAAGCCTTTCTGAACCTTGTGGTAAGCTGCATATGCTGCCATGAAATACCAGTTTAGACGTGGTGTCATTCGGCACAGAACATACGGTAGCAAATACTAGTGACCACACCTAACTCAAGGCCCACAATGCATTTTTGTAAAGTAAGCTAAGATGCTGAACAACCTGGTCCTTCTAAGCTTTCTGGAAAGCTCTCTGCCCAGATTTGGTAACTGGGTCATGGTGCAAAGCTACTGCTGTGTGCTCAGAGGGCCCTGAGCACGTTGGAACCGCTGCCGCTCCCACGAAACACCCAAGGCAGGATTTGCATAATGCAGGAGATGTACTTCACTGGTCAAAGCCCAGTGGGGACACCTATCTGTATGCTCCACTTGAAATGTTGGCTGGAGCCCAACTTTGTTGTGTCTGTGCTGTTCAGGTGCAATTGGCTGTCAGCTGTGAGCTTACACTGGGATCTACTGCAGGAAGAAAGCTTAGGTTTCTCATGATATCCCATGTAATGGGCGTAAACACACACTCCTCTGCCCCTCTCCAGTTCCTGTGCATGTCATCTGCTCTTGTGACAGTGACATGTGCCCAGGGGCAGCTGGATCCTTTTTTACCTGGTCCTGCTTTTGTGCATTATAAGAACACATAAGGACGTGTAGCACATTAGGGCTCAGGGCATCCGGACTGTGCCACACCAGAGCAGTGGGCATCGGTAAGTGGTGGTGTGATGGGCAACGTGTTAGTCCAGGAGCATGCTTTGCTGTAACTTGGTTTCTGATCTGGGCTAACCAGTGCAGTCTGGATGCAGTATAACCTGCCAGGTGAGGCAGCGGCAGGACCAAGGTTGGTGGGTCTGATCCTCCTTCAGTCTCGTGCTTACTCTCCCTCATAGACAAGGTAATGACCATAGATGCTCCTGCATCCTGTAAGCTTAGGTTTCGGCTTCAGCATTATGGAAGAATTCTTTTTTTCGGCTCTACTTTAGGGTGTGAGTAGAAATGAATATAAAATTTCATCTTGGAAAGCAGGCAAGGAGGACAGATTCATTTCTTGATCTTGTAGAGGCAAAAGAAGGTGAGCATAATAAGTGGAAGAGAATGAGAGAAGGAGCTCTAACATGATTCTCCCAAATACGGAAAAGGCGATTCTGCTCCACCTTCTGTTGGACGGTTGGTTTGACTGACTCCTTAAAGCAGCTTTCGGTGCTGCAGTGCCTAGGGAAGTGAGTTAACTCATTATTTATGAAGAAGTTAATAACCTTTAAGGAATTAATATGTGCATTACCATGATACGATGCTAATGTCATGTCATTCATGATTTACTGCACTTCAGCTATGTGAGGAATACTTTGGTATTGAAAAAAGTATTACAGAGACGCATATTGAAAAACAAGCAAACAGAAGGCTAAGAGAAAGATGGGAGTTGTTTAGCTTTTGACAGTATTCAGTCATGTGCAGACACAGGCTGGAGCAGCCAGGTCATACTTACCTCAGATGCCCTCCGTTCACTGGGAACCATTCCTAGATGGCCATAAATGAGGACTGTAATCATTTCTTTTTTTTTTTTTTTTTCCACTCTAAGGATTTTATGGAAAAGGAACTTTCTCTGGTTTACGCATCTTCAGTAGCACGTTGACCTGTAGTTAACTGGCTCTTCTATTCCGAGAAGTTACGCTTACTTGCTGCCACTGTCTTCAATAGCGTCTTTTACTAAAATAGATATATTAGGCACAGCTTGAATGTGTGTTTTAAAATACACCAGGTAGAGTGGGTTTGCTTCTGTTGGAGCTGTGTCTATGGGCATCTTGTTGGAGAGTGAGAAGGGATTCCCAGCTCTTCACACTGTGAAGAAAAATTAACTTTAGTTCTCCCTTATAAAATAAACGCTCTGGGATAGCTGATTGAAGGACCGAGGTGGAGCCCATGCTGCAGGTTGCTGTCAGGGGATGTTTTGTGTTAGCCCACTTCATTGTGCTGTGCTACCCAATCTTCTGTGCATGGCTCCCTTATAATACCCCTTACCCCCTTCACCGCCCTTCTCCCCTTGAAGTAGATGGGCAGGTAAAGACACATTCCTGATAGCAGGGCTGCAGTAGCAGGTGAGGAATGTTTCTTGGACAGAAATTGTAGGGAAAAGGCAGTCCAAACTTTGGACACCACAGGGTAGAAAAAGTAGTTCCTCTGAACTTTGGATTTCTTTGTTGTTCTGCTTTTTTGGGCTGTATTGTCATTCAAATTCAGATTATGAGATGACAGTTTAGCCGATGACAAGCAGGAGGCTGCCAAGTGGTAATCTTGGCAAGCGTTAACCCAGAAAAACCTGGAATAAGTTAGCTGCAGATTGCAGAATTTTGGGCCTTAGTGCTTTTTTCTGTTTTTAATAATAGGATTGTCCTTTCCACAGACTAGTTTGGCTTATAGCTTCCTTATTTACGTATGGTTATTGAAAAGGATATTGATTGTTCAATGCAGCTAAATCACTGAATTCAAGATACAGAGGTAGGTTGTGCAATGCCTGCATTCTCTTATTGCAAACGATAGAAGTGTTAACTTTCACGCCTGGGTGTTGCATTTCCAGACGTAAGCTGCGATAGCCTTACGGGTTTTGTTCAACACTTTGCGAATTGCTCAATGCTTAAACGAAGCCTCTAAACAAGGTCTAGTCTTCTCTTGACATCAACAATCAGGTCTAGCTCGCATGACTATTGTGCATGCAATTTTGAAAGGAGAATAAAAGCCTGCCATGTTAGTCAGGTTCTATCCTAATTGCTCTGGAGCTAAAGGAGTTTGTTCCAAGGTAACTCTGGCAACTGTGGGTTACTGGTCTCTATTCTGCAGCACGTGGTGTTCTCATATTTGTTTCTGAAATTAAGGAATTCTTACATGTTACTCGTTCCAATGTCATTTTTTCTGTGTTTTCCCTCCCTCAGGCTAATGACTTATCTGTTTCTTGGCATTGATAATTATAACTAGTGAGATACGGCAGATTCATAATTTGGGGGGGAAAAAAAAAAAAGGCACCCCACCTTGTTTCTGGGGAGAAACTAGAAAATAAAGTGTTACTGGAAAAGCTGAGGAATAGTGATAAACAGTGGAAGTTCATAGGCAAAGTATCAGGGGAGTGACCTCTTTTCTCCCAGTCAATTTCTGCTGGCAGTAATGGAGCTTGTTCAGATTTGACCTCCTTGCTTTGAAGGCTGCCTGTTTCAGAGCACTGGTGATGTATGGTACAGAGCCCTCTGTCTCTGCTGGGGTTTCAGTTCTAAGTTGGATTCATTTTGACCACCTGTTTCTTCTGTCCAGGGTTGTGTCTTAGTGAGTTATGGGGAATTAGTTGCGTTTTAATCTAGTTTCTGATGGATGGCTATCACCTGCATGTTCAGAGATAATTGATGCATGCGTGCCAAACGCGTGCAGAGCCGGTATATATTTGTTAGGTGTGAATGTGATGTCTCTGTGGTTGGAGAGAAACTCCAGTAAAAGCCGTGTCTTTGGTGGCAGGTTACAAATGCTGCTGGGTTTTGTTTTATTAAACTTCTTGGTTACTGCTGGGAGTTTGTCACCAATTACATTTTTTGATCACCCAAGTAATACCAAAATGAATGGTGGTGCAGACACTTCGGAGAGCACAGGACTCATTAAAGAAAAACAAACAGGGAACATTTGTACCACAGGCAGAAAAATAATCGGATTCAATTTAGAAAAATAATAAAAGCTAATGCATTTGGGAAGAGATTACTTTCAATGAGGGAGAGAAATGTGAAGAACATTCTGTGGTAGTCAGCCATGAGCTAGACACATTTTCAATAAAATATGGCAATTTTGAGCTATTTAGATGGGAATTTCATCTCATAAAGCGGAGGGGTAAAAATCCTAAGTTGTACTTAGGTGTATTTCATTGTGAGAAAGACAGCAGCAAACTGCGGTGCTTTCAGGGAAGAGCAATAAAATTAATCAGGGTGGTAAAAGGGCTGATTTAGGATAACAGAAAGGTATGTGAGATTCTTTGTATACCTCTAGGAGAGGTAAGAGTTATAAATATCAAAGGTATAGAGAAGACACTTTTTGGGGAGTTGAGGACATCTGAGCAGGATTAACAGGATGATGCTGAAGGCAGAAAATCTGAAGCAGAATATTGGGAATTTTTACTGTCAGAGGTTTATCTCTAAGATGTACTGTGTGGTAGCTGATAGACTGCTATACATCAGGCTGTAAAGAAACATTCCAGAAGAAGTTCTAGAAGTCTCCTTACCAGGAAATATTTAAAACTGGACTCTGTGAAATCTCGGAAGTTCTATTATTGTGGAGAATGAGGTGTTGGAGAAATGGAGGTCTAGTGGGCAAGGTCTTGCATCCACCTCTATTCCAGACAGCATCTGGTGATGTTGTGAGTCTGCCCACAATCAACCTTCTCAGTGAAAAAGCAGGGCTTTAGCAAGCACATTATTTTGGCACCTCCACCCACCAAGATATAAAAATCCTTGTGAAGAGCTAAGTCCTCATTTAGGATTTGTAATAATAATAATAAAAAAAACCCCAAACCAACAACCCAGCAATGAAAGCTACTCCCTGTTGTATCCCTTACTGTACATATGTGACATGCTTAAAAATGATGGTGCACTCTTCTTTTGATCCTTTTAGAAATAGCTGAGAAGAAGAAAAACGGAAAAAAACAAAACATCCCTTTTGTGGAGCCTTCTGCGTGAGTTCAGGAATTTCAACAGAGTGCTCTTTTGACATAAACTGGTTTTTCAAGAGACATTCCTGCCATTATGAATGAAGTAGCAATAGTGAAGGAAGGGTGGCTTCACAAACGAGGTAAGTGTCTGTTCCCTCCAGGACAGCAGATTGACTTTCTCTCACACAGTGATCACGGAGTCACGGTATCTGTCCTTTAGCGGTATATCTTCAAATAGTCTGTTATTTTTCCATTCACCTTGATGAGAAACGGCATATAAGGAGTGTGCATGACTTTCTCTCAAGTTTGAGAAAATGCACGTGTAAGGGCTTTTGTTTGGGTGTGTGCATGTGTGTGTGTTCACCGAAAACTGTGTCAACTGCTTTGAAAATGACCATAAAGGTAGCAACTGAAGGACGTGCAACTTAGAGTGTTAAAAGTTAAACTGTAGCAAATTATTTTGGTTTATGTGTAGGTCTCTAGCTTTTCTTTTCGTGTTAGAAGGTAGAATTGTCTTGAGGTGAATCTTCATTTGAATGGTGAAAAATATGCCTGTATTCTGCGAGTAATGCTGTGCTCCTGCAGAGACTTGCTGGGGAATTTGCTGTTTTGTTTGTGTCTGAACTGCGCTTGGTACCAGTGTCCTAGACAGGAAGAATAGCCTTGAGTTTATCCTCTCTCTGCATTTCTGTGGTACCACTGATGACGTTTGATTTTTGTAAGAAGTCTTTATTCTTGACTGGGTGGCAAAACTGAAATAACATAGTCACGTGAACCATTATGCTTTTTGCATTCTTAAATGTTTTATTCCCAAAACAGTGGGTTGGGTCTTTTTGAGGGGGTAAGGAGTGTTTGTTTTCAAGTACTACAGCATTGCTCCTGTAAAGTACTTGACTTACCTGCTTCTTTGGATGCTTCTTTGTATTCTGCTATTGTTTCTTGGAAAGGAGAGAGCAGTGTTAGGTACTTTCCATAATACCATCATTTTTTTGGACCAAAACCAGAATCTGTGTGCTCCAGCAGTAGGGAAGCTGATGTGGTTCTGCAGACTCAGGATTTTTCTAGAGGGTTAGTGGCAACTTGCTTGAAGGTGCAAAAGTGTAGCATAATTATTTCTGGAAGAAAGTGAAAATACGTTATCATAACCTTGATAAAGGCCGATGGTTCTTCTGCAACACTAAGAAATTTCTAAGAATTTAGAAAACCTGTTGCTAATCCGTGTTTTAAAAGAGTGGAAACACATATTTCTAACAGCGGCATATACAGCTTGGCTTAGAAAATTTAATGATGCTTTATGTAAAAATGTTTTGATAAGGTGTTTTTCTTTTCTTTTTTTTTTTTCTTTTTTTTCTTTTCTGGTTTATTTCTGTTAGAAACACCTTTCCACTCATTATCTAAAATAACTTATTTGATAATTCTGGTGTACCCAGGCTACCTTGTTCTGAATGAAGTATTTGAGAATTGAGCTTTGGATAAAACAGGAGAATGAAACACAAAATTATGCTTCCTGTTCCCGTTTATGAATCTAGAAACTTCAAATCGGAGAGATACGTTTTTAGTTTTAAGTGATGTTTTTAGGCTGAGTTTTTTTAACCGTCTATTGTTACAATTCTTTCTGCACTTACCTGTAACATTAAAAAAAAATTATTTTGTTATTTTGAGGAGCGCTGTGCAAAAATCTGGGGGAGAAACATTTATTTTAAAAAGTATGAAAATGGAATTGTATTGCCAGGGTGACTCGGAGGCAGATGTGTCTGAAACTTTGCAACAGTCATGTTATATTTCAAGCTTGTCTGTATTTACTCTTGAGAATTGAATTTTCATTGTTTCTAGGATTATGATAAAGCTACTTTCAAGTGAGGAGGCTTCTGGAGGAGGTCTTAGTAAAAGATGCCCTGATCTCCTGATCTGATTTTTTTTTTTTTTTTTAAATTACCTTAGAGAAACAGATTATTATCTCTGATGGTTTGCTGATAGTATTATGATGAGATTATCTGCTGAACACATTTCCATTTCCAAAATGTTACTCTCTGCATGTTCTGCATATTTGAGACTGCAAATTTGTGCCCAAATGCCCAAACTGTTAAACGTATCTTGGCGTGTTTTGGATGCCAGGTTTCCTAATCTCTTTAACCTGTTCCCCAATGCCTTTTTGCCTTCTTGGTATGTGTGGTGACACCTATTTCATTCCACTTCATTGACTTTGCAGCTGTTAATTTGGCGTTGTCTGTGGTAGGAGGGTTTTAGAAAGCAGTGCTATCTTCCTCCTCAGCTTGCCAGTGTGTCAGCTCCGTTACTCTCTTGGTTTTCAAAGCTGTTTTGAGATCAGTTGAGAAATTCAGTTCCTTTGGCTGGAGGTGCTTGTGGGGGGAACTGATCCACTTGTATGTGTGTTTTGTAAAGTTTTTTTGTTTTGTTTTGTTTTTTTTTTATCATCCACATTTATTGCCAGACCCTATCAGTTTGCTGGCTCTGCAAGATCAAGTGCTTCAACCACAGGATGTTTCCAAAACTGATGTCTGACACTGTGAGCTTCTGAAGTTAAAGCATAAACAGTAATTACTGCAGGGAGGGACTGCTAAAGAAGGATTTTAGATCTAGGAAATATATATTGTTTGTCTTTTGGATCACTTATAAAACTGGAGGTTGCACTGCATGCGTTCTTTAAAGATCCTAGGACTTTCCACATGCAAATATTCTAAGTAATGACTGGCCAAAATCCAGATTGGGCAATGACGTTCTCTTTACCTAACATTCCCCCTGTAGCTTTAGTTGCATATGGTGTCTCTTGGTTCACGTTCTGAGCAGTTGAACAGCATGGCTGTGTGCAGTTAAACAGTTGCTACATCTCACCGCAGCAGTGGCTTAATTTTGGTGATTTTAATGATTTGTGTACGTATAAATCAGGCTGCAAAGTGCTCTGAAGCCCTTCTGGATGGCAGGTGTATATAAGCATAAAGCTGTCATTAGCAGGAGCAGGTGTTTTGGCCTGGCAGGAAAATAGCAGAGCTTTCTAGAATTGTGGGGTTGTTTTCTTCTGTCAGCGTGCTTTACATTTCTGTTTTTGTTTCCAAGATTAAAAATACAAATGGAGAAATGAAATTAAACATCACTGCCTGGCCGAGAGCTCTTGGCAGTTCTGTAAGTCAGTCACTTAAAGGAAGCTATACTTCCAGTAGCGCAGATGTTTGTTTGTGCAGGGGCCAGAGTCATCTTCATGACATGTCTAACCTCAACCAGGCAGAAATAGAAGAATTCATGAATGAACTTTTTCTCCCCCCCTTTTCCTTGTTGGCAGCACTTGGTGCTGTTACTCTAATCACAGTGAGGCGATAGACTCTTGCATGAAGATAGAAACACTAGTTAAAATACTAACCACTTTTTGCATAACTGCGTGGCTAAAGTGTTCTAACACACACAGAAAACGTGAAGAAACTCAGACCTGGGGTTGGTGTATTGTATACGTGCGTCCAGAATATGTAGTCCCTGGTTGTGTTATGTTGAAGGTTTGTTTAGTGGGCAAGGATGGGGGAAATGGGTCAATGCAGAGGTGCTATAATTATGACTGAATATGAGGGGGGAAGGACAAAATTGTCTGCCCAAATTGCTGGTTGTTGAGTTCTGAGATTTCTGGTTTTCTGGATGTATGTCATGAGTATTCTTAATTTTGGTTGTGTGTTGTGGAACTTTTTGGATAAAAGAGGCATGCCTGAGCGTATTTTATTTACTTTACTGATCCGTTTTAAAGATCTCATTGGATTTCTTGGCATCTTTCTGCTCTGGTCCCTGTTTATAAAGGTCCTTCTATTGTCTTCAGTTTTCATCCTGTGCTGTTTTGGGTTTTTTTTGGTTTGGTTTTTTTTTTTCCCCTTCAAAGTCTTTCTGCAAGGCTAACAAAGGAGGGGATTGTGCATTTTGATACTCTGTCATCTCTGTCTTCCCTAGTATGTCCGGTTTTCTTATTAGGCCATAAACTCGTATGGAAAAAGGAGTCTTTTGGAGGCAGGGAAAGAGGGGGAGGCAAAAATGTACACTGACATTTAAAAAAGGAAATGGAAATCTTAATTTCTCACTCTGAGAACTCTGAAGCAATTGTAAGCAGTAGGAGAAACCTGTGTATTCATCTATTAGTATTTAGCAGGAAATGTGGAGCTACGTTTTGCTTTTGTTTTTAAGTAGTATACAGATGCTGCACAGTAATTTTAACCGTGAAAACCAGGACATGTCCTCCAAATGCCATTTTGTGTGAACTTTAGGCAGACAAAACTATCTGACTAGTTGGGAGTGTGGCTGCCAAGCTGATCAAAATTACTACAGGTCCTTAAATGAGAAACTATGTAAAAGATACTTATTCCACTGCTGGAAATACTATTTTGTTTTGTTAAAGAATTATCTCTGTAATGAAACAGAGTGATACTGGTGTTCTAGTAAATAACCAGTAGTCCTTGGTGATTTGTCTTCCTATAGCTTCATTGCATAAAATGAATGCAGGATCCATATATAAAATACAAGCCAAGAATTAAATGCCGATTGTTGCTCTTTTAACTTACTCTAGCAGAATAGCACAGATGATGAACTTTAGCTTTGTTATTTTGAGCACAGGTTTGTACTTTCAGTATTCTGTTAGTATGAATCAAAACAGGATCTTACGAGGTATGACCAGAAGTCAACTTTTTTTTTTTTTTTTAAAAGCCGGTGGGTCTCTTGTGTTGCTGTTTTTCTTCACCTCTTCTTTCTTCTCTCTTTTCTGTTCTCACCGTGTTCCCTACCTCTTCTGTGTGTGTGTTTGTTTTATTTTGGGATTTTTTTTTTTTTTATTTTTTACCTTGGCTTCTGTCTGTCCCTGGGATGTGGCGGTGCACTTTCTTGATGACCTGTGTAACCGAAACCTTCAAGGTTCAGATTAGTTCAAGGATCGTCTGGCTTTCACAGTATTTCAAAGGAGTGGCTGTGGCACTTGATACAAAGCATCCTAAGACGCATTTGATCTCTGAAGATGCCAGCTATAGAGGGCACAGGTGCTTCAGAGGAAAAACTGAGGGGAAGAGGAAAGGTAAGAAACAAGACAGGGGCTGAACAAAGAACAGAGGGGGGAAGTTTGGAACAGAGGGAAAGAAGCTGATGCTACTTCCAGAGCTGAAGGGTTGGGTTTATAGGGAAATCTGGGGCTCTTATTGGAAACAAAAGATAAGCTGTGTCAGTTTGTGGTTTTTATTGTGTGTTTCTTTTTCAACGCAAGGGGCAATAGTTCTGCAATGCTAGCTCTCGGTTGCTTTCATTTTGCTTGCCCTCTTCTGGGAAAAGGGGATTGGGGAGGAACCAGGAAATCATCGACCAATAAATCTGACCTTGGTGGTAGGCAAGATGCTAGACACATTAAGAAAGGATGAGATCACAAAACATCTGGAGAAATATGAGCTGATAATGGCTAGTCAGTCTTTTGGAGGGTAAATCTCATCTGATGGAATTATTTGTGGAGAGATCATAGGAAACAGGCTGGATCCAGTGTACTGTAAAAAGTCTACTTTGGATGACAGGGAAGTCAGATGCTGAGAATTACCTAGTACAGTGTAACTATACTTCATTACATCTTTTAAAAAGCTAGCGTAGCTTAGAGGTTGCTCATCTTCCTTCTGCCGAGCTGAGTACTTAAGTTTTTGACCATCTTTGTTACTTTCCAGTGTCCTTTTAGAAAAGTCTTTCTTCCAGAACATTTTTCTTGTAGGAAACACCATTCTTTAAGCCACAGCTTCACATTTTTGAAGGGTGAAGTCCAAATGTTTCTTTTTTCAGTAAAAATTCCTCCCAAAAAATCCTTATTCCAACATTTTCCCTCACCTTTTTTGCAAAATACTTTTGGTTCTTTAGAGAAGCCATGCTATGTTAGATGTTTTTCTCTGTGTTTGTAAACTAACTGTCTGGAACTTCCATGCAAGTGACACCAAACACTCTTACTCTGAATGGCAAAGAGGAAGAGCTCAGATGTTGAGGCCCACATTATTTATGTCAGTCCTGGAAGTTTAGTTTCATATTCTGTTTTATTGTACATCAGAAGCGAAACAAACTAGGTCTCCATTTTATCTCTAAAAATGGGGTAGCATCATAAATTACTGTTACTTGTCATTAAAAGAGATTTGAGAATGAGGGATCTAGGACGTTTCAAGCCCTGTTAAAGTGAGCTTGGGAATGCTTGATACAATAGATCCAGAAACTGCCTGCATTAGCTTTGATCCTGTCTTTCATGGTTCCTTCATTTTCAAGAAGGAAAAGGTAGGCCTCT
>VYXH01000102.1:345507-357222 GCA_013397275.1 Burhinus bistriatus | reverse complement strand
TTTTTTTTTTTTTTTTTTTTTTTTTAAATGACAATGCAAACATTCATTTCACAAACTAAACCACCACCCGTTCACATGATGCTGCTGGCAGTATATAAACACTCTGTTGATCTTGTTCTGCAGAAGTCTTCGTTGTGCTTCCTGAATTTTACAGAAATGCTCTGCTGCTCTTTTTGGGGCTGTGCTGTGGACTTAGGCTGTATCTGCTCAGATTTAGTATGCCAAATTAATGTCCCTGAAAGAAATGTTTTTACTTGGAACAGGGCCGTTAAAGCTGGGATGTTTTTCTATGTCTGTTTTTCTCTGTGTGTTTAAAATATTTCATTCTGCTATCTTGGGAATGGTTTTTGTTTTGCCTGTATTCCTCGGATAAAGCTGAACCTGTCAGGGAAATGCTTAGTATTTCTTTGTTGCAAAACCATCTTCCTCTTACATATGATGTTGTTTCTTCATGCAGATCTTATGTTGAATGTTTTAGTTTGTGGGCAGGCAAAACAGCTTGGGATGAAAGAGCCCTGCAGAGCACAGAGGGCCAAGAGGACGCTGGTAGCTGCGCTGCCAGGTGAGCCTTCCTGGTGGCCTGGGATGCGGCGACGAGCTGTACAACACAGTTGACTTCACAGGGGTTTTCGAGACTAACCAAGGGCAGAATTGGAGTCCAAGGCTAGACTGTCATGGTGACAAAATATTTAGAAAACATTTTCTTGCTTGAAACAAAAGCTTGGATTGTGCAACACAAAGTACCGTCCCAGTGTAATAAATGGTGTTGTGTATTTTTAAAGGGTTCTGTGTGTTCCCTGACCATCAGCTCTTGCCAGATTCAGCATGTTCAGGTAAAATGAGGCATTTTTCCTATGGACTACTGCCTTTACAAGCTGGATTAATTCTCTCCCTTTACACAGTGGGGTTGCAAAGACGTAGCAGCCAAATGTGGCCTCACATTTTGAACATAGTGGACAGCCCTGTTAATCATAGAATCATAGAATAGTTTGGGTTGGAAGGGACCTTTAAAGGACATCTAGTCCAACACCCCTGCAATGAGCGGGGACATCCTCAACTAGATTATGTTGCTCAGAGGTCCAGCGTGACCTTGAATGTTTCCAGGGATGGGGCATCTACCACCTCTCTGGACAACATGTGCCAGTGTTTCACCACCTTCATCGTAAAAAATTTCTTCCTTGTACCTAGTCTAAATCTACTCTCTTTTAGTTTAAAACCATTATCTCTTGTCCTATTGCAAGAGGCCCTGCCAAAAGCTTTGTCCCCGTATAAGCCCCCTTTAAGTACTGAAAGGCCACAATAAGGTCTCCCTGGAGCCTTCTCTTCTCCAGGCTGAACAACCCCAGCTCTCTCAGCCTGTCCTCATAGGAGAAGTGCTCCAGCCCTCTGATTATTTTTGTAGCCTGCACCCACGCCAACAGGTCCGTGTCTTCCTGTGCTGAGGGCTCCAGAACTAGACGCAGTACTCCAGGTGGGGTCTCACCAGAGCTGAGTAGAGGGGCAGAATCCCCTCCCTCGACCTGCTGGCCATGCTTCTTTTGGTGCAGCTCACGATACCTTTGGCCTGGGCTGAAGTGCACATTATCAGCTCATGTTCAGTTTTTCATCCACCAGCACTCCCAAGTCCTTCTCGGCAGGCCTGCTCTCAATCCCTTCATCCTCCAGCCTGTATTGATACTGGGGATCGCTGTGACCCAGGTGCAGGACCTTGCACTTGGCCTGGTTCAACCTCACAAGGTTCACATGGGCCCCCTTCTTGAGCTTGTCCAGGTCCCTCTGGATGGTGTCCCATCCCACAGGCATGTCAGCTGCACCACTCAGCTTGGTGTCATCTGCAAACTTGTTGAGGATGCACTCGATCCCACTGTCTGTGTCATTGATGAAGATATTGAACAGTACTAGTCCCAATATGGACCCCTGAGGGACACCACTTGTCACTGATCTCCATCTGGACATTGAGCCATTGACCACTACCCTCTGAATGCGACCATGCAACTAATTCTTCATCTGCCAAACAGTCCGCCCACCAAATCCCTATCTCTCCAATTTAGAGAGCAGGATGTTGTGGGGGACCGCGTCAGAGGCCTTACAGAAGTCCAGATAGATGACCTCTGTAGCTGTTCCCTTGTCCACTGATGCAGTCACTCCATCATAGAAGGTCACTAGGTTGGTCAGGCAGGACTTGCCCTTGGAGAAGCCGTGCTGGTTGTGCAGATGGATGCAACAGAGCAGCTTCTTTTCAGCCATGGTGGCTCAGCTACTTTAAAAGCAGTTGCTTAAAACCTACACCTTGTCATTGGCATAGATTTTTCTGATCCTGACTGAGCTGTAGGACTAGACTTGGTGATTGCTTTTGTTGGGTTAACATGCTGTCTTGCTGCAATGGGAACCTTTTGTACTGGAGGTGTTTCATCCTTCCATAATAACTGCTGTAACTTTGGGTTTTTTTTTTAAATGCCTGAGGTTTTGAGATGTCCCAGCCTTACCGATATCTACTCTCTGACTTGAAAGGAAGCCAGAGGTCTAAAGTGGCTGTAGTAGATTGTTTGTCGGGAATAGTATAAAATGATTTTAAGATGAGCAAACCTGTGACAAACTACTAGTCAGCCATGTACAATTCAGTTCAGCATAACTGCAGCATTTGGAGTTAATGCATTCGTTTCCCAGTCTAGTCTGTGTTTCCTGGGTAATATCAGTTGTAAATTTGGCAAAAAGCATCATTTTACATGTATACCGCCTTCTCTGCTTAGAGCAGCAGGTGGCCGAATTTCTTTCTGAAATAGTGACTTGTTTTGGCTCTACAGCAATTATAACCAGATCATCTGCAGAGACTATTTTTTGATCTTCAAAGAAGTTGGTGTTTTCGGAGTTGCTGTAGTTGTTGGAGTATACTGCTATTCATGAAAATAAAAAAGAAAAGCAAAACATGGCAGGGGGGCAAGGGAGGAATATACTTTTCTAAGGTTTGCATCATCTTGCATCTTTGTATGCTTGGCATGTAACTTTGTCCCATTCAGAGTGCTGCTTTGAACAGGGCAGAGCTCCTTCTTTGGGCTGCTGCTTTGTTGCTATCTACTAGTTCCTCTGTTGCACTGAGCTGCAAAACCAGCTGCTTTTGCTTTTCATACCTATTTTTACCATCTCTAATTTGCTGTCAAGATGTTAACTTCTGCCTCCAGTTAGCCTAGCATGTCTCTCTACTGCGACTACAACGTGAGGGCAAGCAAGCACTTCTGTGCTTTCTCTTGTGCTACCCTTTCACACTTGGGGAATGGTCCCTGTAAACAGCTGCAGTACTGCATTATTATCCTCTTTAAAAGCTTTCGCTCCTTGTGTTGCTTATAAAAGGCCTTGACGAACTTGCAGTGCTTGTGTACCGAGATTGCTGTTCGCTGTGATGCCCAGTATTGGTCCCCTTTCTTTGTGTGTCTGTCTGTCTGGCCTTCTGTTGTCCCTGTCCTGTGACAGTAAACTCTGCAGAACAGGGATTGTCTCATTGTTTTATTTGTACAGCAGGTGGCTCGGCTCCAGATATGTATCTGAAGTTGCAGTGTACTGCAGTAATACAAATCATTATGCTATAGAAAGCTGTATCTAAAATGGGAGGGGGGGGAAGATCAGATTTACTGTGATAAGTTTTATGCATTTTTAAGGGTTGTTTTTGGTGGATTTTTTTGTGGTTACTTTGGGGTTTTTTGTGTTACTCTTCTGACTAGCAGGAATGTGCAAAAATCAGTATATATGAAGTTTTCTTCCCATTTTAAGGAATTGTCCTCCCTCTAGCCAGAGGAAAGCTTTCTTCTCAGCAGCTGCTCCAGGCTATTAGGAATGGGCTACTTCACAACAGCTCTTGTTGGTGTCTTGGAGAGGTTTGTTTACTCCTGCGAATTGACTGAGTGTGCTTATGGCAAAACCTCATCTTTCTGAAGACTTTTCTCTTTTAGGGCACCATTTTAGAAGTGGAATGACACACAACAGGATGTGTGGTTGTATATACATGTTCATGCTTCAGAGGCTGTGCATACCTTTTTGACCATGTACAATCCTGTGCTATTTCTCTCATCATTCATGTGGTGAAATAAAACATGGAGGAACACAGAATTAATTTCTCCTATTTATGCCCAGTACACACAGAGAATGTTTATTGATATTCATCTTTCTGCTGACTCTTACAATCCTCAAACCAGTTACTGGAGGCAAGGAGATTAAGATGAGGGCACGTGGCCAAGCAGACTTGAGGTTTTGTTCCTCGAATTTGATGTGAAATTTGCAGTTTGATAAAGTTGTATTCATTCTGTTTTTTGCCTTTGTATTTTTATAATTCTCTTGAATTACCTACATATGCTATTAATGTTAGGATTTCTTTTGTAGCGTTTTGAATGGCCCTGCTTTGAGTGGACGGTTAGACCAGATCACCTCTAATGGCTCCTTTCAACATAAAGTATTCTGATTCTTGAGCAGTTTGACATTGGGAATCTCATGCAAACTCCAGCCTGATTTTTGAAGGGGTATTAACAACCACATTTGTAGAGGTGTTTGGTTTTAGTTTTGATATTCTTTGTGATAGCTGTCAAACAGAAAATAAATAGCAGTTCCGTTGTTGTAAACAGGCCTTTTCATTTTTCAGTGTTGGCTGATCTGTTCAAATACAGAAGTTGGGATTTTTCAAGGAAAAGGTTCAAAACATGGAATAATAACCAAACCTCGCTAATTTACTACTTGTTGTTACTGTTCTGGGTTTGTGCTTTGGAACCAAAAGTTGCTTTTTGCTTTAATTACCAGACGGTCTGGTGTGCTAAGATTGCTACATAGCTGTGAAGCTGCTGGGAGTTTTGCTTTCCTTTGTTTGTTTGGTTGGCTGTTGTTGCTGTGAGGCTCGCTATCAGAAAGTTGAAATGTTCCTAACCTCATCCCAGCCTTTCTCCTTCGCCCTTTTGTAGTGCTGGTGTAAAAGAAGGGGGAAAAATAGGGGTAGCAGAACGTGTGGTGCAGCTAGCTCTGTTCTTTCTGGTCCTCCCCAAGCAAGGCTTCAGTTATTTTTATGTCACTGATAGAAGTTGATGGCTGATCTGGTGCCCTCAAGTAGCACCAATCCACAAATTTCTTCCTTTCTCCCAGTCACTATAGTGACCATGTCCTTCATCTAAAGCCTGTTCGTGATGGTTTAGTAGCGGTCTGTCATCCTTCGGCTGTTATGATGAGCAGCCACCTTTTGGAGTCAGACTTGATAAACCAGGTGATCCATAGGGTGACGGATGTCTGCTGTTTGTTCTGGCTAATAGTCACTTCAAACAGTTGACGTTAAATGCTGCTTTATGAATGCCCTTAAGTTGTAGAAGCTTATTTCACAACTGGTGCTCTGGATGGCTGCAACTGGAGTCCCAAAGGACAGAGTAAATTTTGGACCTGATGTGTCATTTCACTTAGAAAAGAGAGCCTTTGAGGGCAGGGTTGAAGTGTGGCGGAGCCAGAAATGGGAAACCTTGAGCAGTCTCCAGCCTCTGGAATTAGTTTTACCTGAGACGAGATTATTGTGTGAAGTCTGGAGCCAAGGTCTCCGTATGAAACTACATCAGATCTGTGTTTAGATCTGTGTCTGAAATGAGATAGCTGTAGTTCCAGTAGGGATTTTTTTTATTTCTTATTGTTTTATAACCTAGAATCTCCAGAACAGGGAGGTTCTTGAAGGATACATGTCTAATACCAGCTTCCTACTAAAACTTTCACAATTATTTTAAAATTGTACTTATGGCCTGCCATGGGTGTTTGTTTTTTTTTTTTTAATTTTTCTACTTTGAAAACTTGATATGTCTTCCTTCCTTTACCCATAATACTAGGATAGTGCCTGACTATTTTGGAAATTGTTTTCTTTGTTCAGATTTGGACTTCTGAATGCAAACAACGCCGGCATCTGATAGCCTCTTCCTTTTTTGCCGGGCTGGAAATGCTCTTGATAAAAGGTGTAGGCATTCCCCATTCCTTATTGCCCAGGGAAGATCAGCAGGTTGGTCAAACAGAAGGCAGAGCACCTAGAAGCTGAAGAAGTGGCTGGTGTGTTAGAGTACCGTCCTGGAACTGAGAATCGAAGCCAGTCGTCCCCTTCTCTACCACAAACTTCCTCCTATATGATCATCTCGGATAAGGTTATTTTTATCTCTCTGTGCCCCAGTTCCCTATCTGTAAAACTGTGATAACAGCACTTCCCTACTTCACAGGGGTGTTGTGAGGACAAACGCAGCTCAGGCTGTGGGGCTCTTGGATATTGTGGTAACTGGGGGCACAGATCGAAGAAGGGAAATGTTCCACGTAAAAGCTTTCTGTTCTTTAAGCCCAGCAGTAGGTTACAGCACTGATGTGAGTGTGGCTTCCACTGAAGTCATGGCTTGATTGGTGCCATGTCTTTTCTCCACGTTTTCTTGCTCACTACTGCACGCATACCAGCATAGCACTTAATGTCCTTGCTAAATGCTATTGTTTGCATCCTTGGCTGCAGACTCTTGAGAAGCCAAGACCCTGGGTGAGACTTGTTACTCGTATGTTTGCCAGCGTGTGCTACTCACAGTGACTGAACGGAGTACGTGCTTCTGGCAACAGCCACTCAGTGCATTTCACAGACTCGCTCAGACCCTGGAAGGAGTTAAAAATACATATGAATGGATTTTCACTTGCGAAATTCAAACTACTGTAGCAGTTACTCTGAGCAAGCCATGGACTACAGTCTGACCAGAAGAAAGCAATTGTCCTTGAAATAACTGGTTAAATTTCATAGAAACCACATCCTTTGTGTTGCCGCTGACAACGTAACATTCCTTAACGTTTGATTTCAAGTGGTGCTTTATTACTCAGCTGTACATGCAAACACACTTTCTTCAGAAGAATTTCTGTCCAAAGACACCACAGAAGAGTGCAAACCTCTTCCCATTTTAACGTGGACTTCATAGTGTTTGTTTATATATATATAGTACAAGCAGGTAAAGGACAGGAAACCTGTCTACTTAACATTTACATTGTCACATGTCCAAAGGGAAGGCTGTGGTGAGTTGAATATTTGTTCAATCAAATCTTGCTCATGGAAATTGAAGTGTGTTTTGGGGGAGCTTTTTGGGCCAGGAGGTAGGAGTGTACTTCATTTATTGCTTGCTCCTTGAAACATGTGGCTCATGTCATCTTCCTTGTTCACCTGCTTTGATAAATTCTATATTTAGTTGTCTCTGCCTATCCACTCGAACAGGACAAAAATAACTTCAGTGTAATCCATCCTCTCTGTCCTTTCCTCTCCACCCCTTCCCTCCCCTTTCCTTTCCTGCTGCTGGGTTTAGGGCATTCAGTTGTTTGGGAAGCGGTGGATTTTTTGTTTGTTTTGCTTTGTTTCCTTACGAGTAGGGTAGGGGGCAGGAGAAAACATTTATACCCTGCAATAAAATTGTTGTGAAGAGTATGCAAACTGTCAGAAACACTTCCTCCTCTCTTATAACATTTGCTGAGAGGTCAGAGTGTGTGCAGAGTGCGTGGAGGGAGGTGGAGCAGAGAGGTTGGGAAATGAGTTGCATGTGGCATACATCTGTCTGACAAAAAGCCAACCATGCCAGGGGATAAATGGACAAACAAATAGTGTTTCAGTTCTGAACTCAGAGGTTGAACCCAAAGTTTGCGCAGGAGCAACTCTTCAGATAAGTTTCCGATGGACCTTGACTCCTATTGTGCAAACACGTAGTAGCTAGCACAGAGGAGACCGTCCTCTAAGTCCCTGCTTGGGAGAGGATCTGTGCATAGGCTGTGCTTTGCACGGTTTCTCCTGTGTCCCATGATGGACATGTATATATATTGTCATAAAGTCTAACACAAATCAGTGCTGGCCTAAACCGCCAGAAGTATTTAAGCGCCTAAACCCCTTGACTTTAGCATGAATTAAGCACCAAATTAGTGAAAGGCTTTTGTTAATCCAGCTGTGGATGTTGACTGTTTTTATCTACGAATTGGATAAAGAATGTCCACTGAACTTACCAAAATGTTTGCTGCCTATGTTATCTGAAATATTATTGTCTTCCACTATTAAGCTGATAGTGATTGAAGGGAAACTGTATTGTTTTGGTGAAACTGCTTTGAGATACAGCCTGCCAAGTTCTTGTGTCTTGAGCTGTGTGTTGGGTATGTTGTTGTTCCTGACAGATACATTGTCTGGAGATATAGGGGGAGTGGTTTTTCCCACAAAAAAATTTCAGGTTTTGTAACATCAGCGATTTTGAGGTTGTGTTAAAGGTGGTGATGAGGAGCAGAAGGATTGAGAGAAAACCCCTTAATTTGTGCCTGACAGAATTCAAGTTGTTTCTTGATGAAATTTTTCATTCCGTATCTGCTTTTTAAAAGAAAGTGAGGTTGGTGGGTTGTTGGTTTTTTTGGTTGTTTTTTTTTTTTTTTTTTGCTTATGTTTGCTTTCATGGAATTACTGAAAGATAGGAGGAAGAAAGAATTGGTATTGAAAACCAGTCACAATTTTAAAGATTAAAATTCTCCTTTCTCATTCCACTTTGCGTGTGTGCCGATGACAGCTCAAGTCCCATGGCAGGGCAGCAGTGCTGCCCTGTTCTGACGTGCAGCACCCTGGGCGACACAGGTGTGGAGTATACCAGATCACATAGGGGCTTCTGTGACCTGATGTGTGTACACGCTAACCAAACCTGGCTTTCACTTAGGAGCCTAATTCCCAGGTTGAACCCCCAGGCTATGAATTTGTAACAGGACTCTACCCGAGCCTGCCTTGCCACCTCACCTCTGTGAGGTGCCATCCCATTGCCTTGGCCCTCGTGCTCCATTATTCCTTTAAAGCGAAGGGCATTTTGGTTGTCAGAAACATTAATTCCATCCTTCGCAAGCACTCTGGGTGTTTGAAAAGGAGCAGGTCCCGAATTGAGAGTGCACTTCTTGTGCTTCCAGGCATAGGGTAATCCTGTTAGTAGCCTGGGTTGCTGCGATCCTACCGGGCAGGCCAGGCTGCCTCACAGACATCTGCTTCTCTGCCTACCGAGTCAAGTCAGTATCTTCAAAACTGTAATTTTCACTGTAATGATGGATTACGCTTGTCACGGTTTACAGAATTTTGTCTTGTGTGTTTAATAAAAGAAAACAGATTCTAATGCTTATTATTTCTGAAGTCCAATACATCTGAACTAAAGCTCAGCGTATGCAAGACAAACTACGCTTTAATTTTACAATTGTCTGATGGGACTTTGCGATTTATTTGTTGTTACTTCCTTAATGATGTTGCAGTCAGAGGCACTGTTTTGCTAAATGTTGTGTAAAAAGTAAATTGTAGCACAGCAGATGTTGGTATTTGGATGGATGTCGGTGCAATGGGGGGACAGCAACAGTCATCTCTGTCAGCTGTCTTCAGGCTCGGCAGGCCTGCTGCGTGGTTACTTTGGTGTGTAAAAACAGCTCGTTTTGCAACTGGGAAGTTTGGCATTACATTTGGCACCGAGCCATGTAACTGGGTGAACACAAGTGTTTATCCAGCGATTTTCTCAAAATTGGTAACTTGGAGAAAATGTTTATTAAACTTCAGTACAAAGGAAGGGGGAAATAAGGCTGCATCTCTTCTTTTTAAAAGGCGTCAATGTTTGTAATGCTGAAAACCTTTTTTATTATTATTTTTATTTCCACCACCCCTGTCTGTCTTTTACTTGTTTTATCATCGACCTTTTTGCAGCTTACCGTTTATAATTTCATTTTTAAGACTATGACAGGGAAGCATAGCTGATGAAATAGAAAGTATATAGGGTGTCATAACTACCATTCTCTCCATCCTGTGTGCTATCATGAATTAGGTGCAAAGAATTGAGGACCGCAAATGAAGCTAATTACCATCCTCCCCTCCCCCCTTCCCCACCCCCATTTGGTAGAAAATCCAACTGCAGCATGGAACGGGAACCCCGATCTGCAGAACAGTCGATTTTTGTATGATAAATTACTGTAGATTTTACCTGTGGGTTAAGTACAAGAATCCCCGCAAGCCATCAAGAATTTGGATGTATTTCTTTATGGAAATAGCAGTTTGGACTGCATTTTTAGTACAGAGGGGCAGGAGAAAACAGTAGTTTTGCAAAGCAGCAGGACTTTCAGTCAGATTTTATACCTGAAATTGGGAACCTGTTGATTTAAGGTTCATTGGGAAACTGTATCACAGTGGAGATGTTTAGTTTGGATTAATTTTTCTAATCTATTTTAATCTTGTACTGCTCCTATGATTAAATGACTAAATGTCTTCATTGCTTAAAAAGGCTCCCATTTCTTTTGGAAAAGGGAATATGATTAAACTAGGAAATTTGGATTCTCTGGTGAGGCGAAGAAAAGTATGTCAAAAAACATATTCTCAAATCAATGATGGTGACCCAGTAGTGGACTTGTGCTTAGTTAACTGTAGTTAATTCTGTAGTTGAACTGCAATTTTTTCACCAAATACAGTATCAGGATGGTCCTTTGTTGTCTCTCTCTCTCTCTTTTTTTTTTTTTTTTTTAAAGGTGAGGTTGTTAACCTGTGCCTTCCAATTTCTGTACCCAAGAGTGGCTTCATTTAGAAAACCATAATGTGCAAGAAGGTCTGCCCACTACAAAGATTCATCTAGTGTGCTGTATAAATGAGAATTGCAGATTAGCCACAGCAAGTGTGCAGTGACTGCTTTTTGGAAACTTTTTTCGTCTCTTAGCTTGATACTGAAACTGTAATCCTGACATTAAAATGGCTTTCTCACAATATGGAGGGGGAAATAACTGCAGGAAAGTATTAATTTGGGAATAATCTAAGCTTTATAGCTTCCCCAGACTGGAGGGTGGGCTGAGTCTTTGTGGCCAGCCCGACCTTTGGAAGATTTCTCTGTGAGCGTTGGCTCTGACTGTGAATGAGCAGGGTCGGTGCAGCGATATGGGTTCATGGCCAGGCTCTGCGTTAGCTCTGTTTAACGTACACATGTGCGTATTTAAAGGATGTAGCTTTGCTATTTAAACTTGATTGGATTTGACCATGTTTCAAGAACAAGGTCCTGAATGGGAAGCAATACTCTCCCCATGGGCTGGGCACAACTTGCCTGTCCATCTGTCCCTGTTGCTGCTGGGATGGGACCAGGACCAGGACTGGTGATGGCCACAGGCACAGCTGGGGTGAGGGTCAGGCTCCCACCTCTCCCTGCCCTGCCTGTGCTCTCAGCAGCCCAGTGCCTTCCCCCCATGCCCAGCAGAGACCCAGCATTGGGGACACCCCGGCTTCTCCCTTCGTCGGCATCCTCTCCTCTGATGCGGCAGACTCCAGCCAGAACTGTGGCAGCCACATCTTGGCTCATGTCTACCACACTCTTCCCCCTCCACAAGGTGCCTCTGTCCTCCCCCTTTCTCCTCCTGCTCCCCTCTTGCCCTGCTGTCAGCAGCAGCAGGGTTTTCAGGGTGGCCTTGCTTCTTGGCTTGACCCCTGTGGCAGCAGAGGAGCCCCTAGCAGCTGCCGTCTCAGCTGATACCATCACATTAGGGACCAGCGGAAGAAAGTGCTGTAACCAGAGCGTGCGCTAAGCATCGACTGACAAAGCAGGGTCTGCGTGCAGGATTTTCTGGATGTGTGCATGTACCTTCCTTTGCAGAAGTCCTTGAGGCACCAACATGGCCCCAGATGACCTTCTTCAGGAACATTACCCCAGGTGACCTAGTCTGTCTCTCTCTTTTTTTTTTTTT
>VYXH01000102.1:333259-345400 GCA_013397275.1 Burhinus bistriatus | reverse complement strand
TTTTTTTTTTTTTAATTAAATATTTTATAAACAAGACAAAGCAAAAAAACCTCTTGTATGACTTTAAAGCTTTATTTATGGCTTTCTGGTGTTCTCATGCTTAAAGTGTAGGAATCTAACTCTCCTGGACAGCTGCTGTAGTTGTTGCAAGTTCTCCTACAAACCCAAAGGGTAGCTGTAACCTGGCTAGGCAAGGGATGCGTTTTGGTGTTTGTTTTGCTTCTGTTCTTTGGGGACATGCTAGTAAGAGTCTGAAGATAAACTACAGAGAGTGGACTGTGCTCAGTTATGGGATGGGGCTTTTAGGATTCAGGTGGTAGATGAGACATGCATGGTGAGGAGCAGTCGTATGGTGCGCTGTGCTTGGAAAATCGGGTGCAGAGGAAAGGTGGGACCAATGCAGCAGTCCCTGACCTCTGAAAATCTGGTGGGGCAAGTGCCAGGTTTGATGCCCACAGAAACTGGTGTGAGTTGAGGGCTGGCTGGGGCTAGGGGGTGATGTTTGTTTTTCCCCTGGGAACAGGAGCAGTTTTAAAAGAGGAGTTTGGTATCTTTACCGTGCCTTCCCAAAACAACAGTATAGGGCACTGCAGGCTGGAAACTGTAATTCAAGTTCCCCTGCTTTTTACTTCTGTGTGGTGTATACCTTCTGTTTTTATGCTTTTGTTAAAATGAAAAGTGGCTTTAACGTACCAAGATGCTGTTGCAACATGAAAATTAATTCATGGTAACAGTGTCAAGGTAGGTGGGCCTTTATTTTGTTCCTCCATGTGTAAGAAACAGATTTTTCTGTTACTGACTAGAATGCATCGCTCCTGGTGCTTGGAGCTGTTAGGGAGAGGTGTGATGAGCTTACTATAATACATGACTTGAGGTTCAAAAAATAATAGTCACAATTACATGTATGTGTTTCTAGTAGTACATACATATATTTCAATATTACAGAGCTAAATTGTGGTACCACTGAAATCCAGCAGGAATATTGCTGTTTGTTTATATTGAGACTCAATATTGTTACGGTGTATTGTAAAAATAAATGAATTCCAATAGTGTTTAAGATGACAGAAGTGTGTCTAGCTGAGCCTGTGACCCTGTTGAGGTAGCAGCGTGGATTGTGCTCCACTTTACAGTGATGACACACCTCAGTCCAAGGCACAAAAATCCTTGGCAAAGTTTCTTACGCCTGTGTTGCTCGGCTAAGCTTAGCACCAGAGCTATGGTGACTGTTTTGCTCTCACGTTACTCAGTGGTGAAGTTGCTTTAATAAATTCTAAGTATGCAATTAAGTTACTTTGCAAAATTCCTCTGAACTGAGGCAGGCGCTCCTGTTATCTGGAGGAGACTTTCATTGCTGAGTTTGGGGTAGTGACTCAGTAAAAGTTATCTGTGGAATACTAAATTTGGAGGCGTAACCAGGAGGTTGCCATGATAACAAATATTAGAACTTGCTTTCTGGGAAGTACTTGTAATTTTTCCATTGATGGCCATTAAATGGCTCAAGATAAATGAAACTTTTTATTAGAACTAACATGGTCTCCATGTGCTCCTCCAGGGTTTTGCAGACTTGCTAGTGACGAAATGAAGAAGGGAAATCCAAATTAGCCCCAGACACATAAACAGCACACCCCTTTTTAATGTTGCTTCTTATTTTTGCCATTGAAATATTTGCTTAACTTGGCTTTTATGCATCTTTCTATGAAATATTTACCCAGTAACTGTATAAACATGTTTAAAATTCTGCATTGATTTTTTTTTTCTTGGCACTTTTAAGAAATTTCCTGATGCACAGCATGATCGCACAATTACTGGTAGAGCTTTTATTGTAAGTGGCCTAAACCAACTCTGTGTATTTATGTTGAAAACTAGGACTCAAACCCAGAAGCTAAAGGATAACAATATGATGTATTAATTTCTTAGCCTCCATAAATTGTTTATTTATAAAATTCCATGTTTTGCAGCTTAGTTTTTGCAAATAGAGCTTTTTTTTTCCCCGTTTCAAACCGCCTCTGAAGTTGGTCCATATAATCTGTTTTAGAAAAGCTGCTGTTTCCATAAATTTCCCTGTATGTCCTTTAGCCCTTTTTTCACCATTTCTTTACAATTCCCTGAGGTTTTGATTCGCTTTGTGAATGACACAATGATCTAGTAATGGGAGCCAGGGACTCGTGAGTCCTCACCACGGATGTTTTCTGCACGGTTGTGTCCTGCTTTTTCCCTCCACTACTCTTGCTCTCCTGTGCGCACCCACCCCTCCATGTTACCAGCTTACCTCTTAAGCTTCACCAACTTTGGGATTTTAATGGGGAGCCTCTGCTGAGTACTTTTCAGGTTTAATGTTCGCAAAGCAAATAAATGCATCATAAAAATCACTCTCATCTGAGTTTTTGGCTCTCTTAATCTTTTTTTAATGGAGCAGAGTGGAGGAAAGGACCTAAAACCAATTTTTAATCAATTAATGATGCTTTTCCTGAACATCCTCTATGTGTAGGCAGCCCTAGGAATACAAGCTAAAACTTGTAAGCTTTCGGACTTAGTTCATTTAATCTCTGGCAGAGCTTTGGTTTGTGTGTGTTTCTTTGCTTTGTCCCCTCTTACACTATCTGTCCGTCTCTAGGCAGGATTTACTGAAGAACAAAACTGAGTATGGCATATTCAAATAAGGCATGGGTTCAGATAAGTACAAGAGTCATGGCTAAGGATGCTAAAGAGGTAAAACAGTTAAATCAGCTTTTAGATGATGTCTCAAAAAGCCCTTCCTTGTTCAAATACACCAGGGTGTGGCGTGTTTAGTGTTTTTGGTTTGGGGTTTTTTTTTCTTTGCATTTTTAGTAGAGATCATAAAATCTTTGGAGGATTAAGTCACACCCATTATATAAATACACATAATGTATTTAAGAGCCTGATTTGCAGAAATACTGATTGTATTAACTTCAGATTGAGCTCCAGGAATAGTTGTAGGTACCTCCCTCCTCTAAGGGAAGATATTTAAAAAGTTGCAGAGGCTTATTAGCTTAATTGCCTTGTTAGCTGCTTGTGCTATTTTCCATCATAGTGTCAAGGTAAAAATTACTTGGGGAGAAATAATTGTTCCAAGCATGCTTAATTCAATTCAGTGAATCTGACACCTCCTCTGTCATTTTTATTTATTTATAAAAATGAGAGAGTTGGGCACCTGTCATAAGCAGAGGAATATGTGATGGTACTTTCTGTTACAGCAGCGTTTTATTTTGTTAAAATGCTGTAGTTGCTTGCAAGCATGTTACAGGAAAGATTTCTCTAGTTGTGTTGGAAACCTCATGGTAGTTTTAAGTCCTTTTGCTCCCACCATGAGGTTGTGGAGATGCAGTTCACTCTGAGATTGTTTTCGACATAGCTTAAGAAACCGCTTTATACTTTCCTGTAATTTATGTAGCTATCTGTAAAACTGCTGTTTTTAATGAAACTTCATTTACATCTTCTCCCACTGGAGACAGCTGTAGGTTAGGACTAGCCTGACTAAGCTCTGCCAAAGGTAGGAGTAAGGAGTTTTTTACATGCTGATTAATTCTCTTTCGCTCCTTTGGGAATATCTGGTATTGCTTAAATTGATTGCTGTAAGCACTATGGCAACATTTTTGACCTTCTAAACTGAAATTCAGCAAAAAAAAAAAAACAAAAAAACACACCACCTCCATGTTTCAGTTTTACATAATCATACAGTTGAAATACAGTGATAAAAAATACAGAGGTGTCATCTTCTGTAGTGGTGGTGTTGGCTGGTGATCTCAAACCCTTTGACAGAGATGGAATTGGAGAACGTGGTAGTCGTCCATCCTTTGCACGGAGAAAGTATTGGGTGAGAATCTGTTCTTCTTTCTGCGTAGTCTGACCTCTGATCTCTCACATGGCCTAGCTTTGTGAATCAGAGCACCCAATCCTTGCCTTCGTTAGGTGTTTCCCATCTGTGCCGTTGTGTAACTAAAGACAGAGGTAGCTTCCAATACGTGTATTTTTTTACACAACGCGCCCATAGAGCTTTGTGGGAAGCGCTAAGCCAAGGCTGTTTGTTGCTTTCTGAAGTTAATTTACAGATGTGGGGTGCCAGGTGACCAGGAGTGGTCCTGACGGAGCTCCCTTTGTTGCTGGAAGGCCAGACGGCTCAGCCACCCCCTTCGCCCCAGCTCCCCTCTACTTTCCCTCCCTCCCCAGATTCCCCCAAGATATGGTAATGAAGTAGGTGCCCTGTATTGCAGCTTTGTGTGAGCGTGAGAAACGGCAGTAGGTTTAGAAAAGCCGGAGCCGAGCTGGTGGAGGGAGGAGGCGGCATTTCTTCTCAACCTGTTGGCAGTCACGTCAGTCACGGCCATTTGGGCTACCGGCGCACCACACGACCATCCAGCTGCCCAAGGGACAATAAAACGGGGAGCGGATTTGCTGTGCCCCAAATTAGTCCGTTGCGACCATGGGGACCCCGCAATGGGGCCGTGACAGGCATGGAGGAGGCGGGCTGGGATCTGCGGAGCCTTGGCCTGGCTCAGGCTGACGGTGGGCTGCGGGCTGACCTCCCCACCAGGGAGCATCACCGGCAGCCTCATTGGGATGCAGGGCACAAGCATTGGGATGCAGGGCACAGGCAGCGCCTCCGCAGCTGTACGCGGGAGGCGGCGGCTGAGCAGGCATCCAGAGGGGCCAAAAAAAAATCATCAAAGAACCGGCCCCCTTTGCTGCGCCTCTGAATAGGCAGACAAACCAGAGGTCCTCCTCGCCCCATGAGCGTGTTGGGAAAGACATTAGCATAACCTCCTTTTTTTTTTTCTTTTTTTTTTTTTTTTTCTTTTTCCTTTCCCCAAGCTACTGAAAACCTGGCACTGTGTTTAAATATCTCACTTTGACAGTTTGTTGAGGGAAGAGTGCTGCACCAGCCTGGTGGGTGTCTGTGCAGCTATTTAAAAAAAAAAATAAAAAATACATATTTGAACTGAGAGTTTTCATTCAGGTCACCCTAGACTTGTTTAATTGTTTGGTGTCAAGTCGTCAAGATCCAGAATTAGCTTGCTGCATTTGGAAAGGGCTTGCTTCCGAGTGCTTTAGAAATGCAAAGGCAAGTTTTCAAGCCCTGCTTTCTTTTTCCAAATCTGTTTTGATTTCAGCTGGTTTTGAAGTGAGTGGACACATACCCTATTTACTCGAGCAGTTGAAACTAACTGTAAATCCCCATCCTTCTCTTCAGTGCGCACGAGATGGCAGCTCCTGAAAGCTTCACGTCTTTCCAAGGAAGCTGGCATCTGTTTCGCCAAAGCCTTATTAGGCCGACAGGATGCAGACCACTTCTTGTGGCCATTGAAGTCTCAGAAATGAGTCATTCCGCCTTTCACCGGTGGCACATTAGCGCTGCAATTGGCATAACTTTCGTGTTTCCCTAGGACGGTTCAGGGCTGTACAATCAAGGAATGTCGTACATCTTTGGAGCATGTGGGAACGCAGCAAAGGCTTGCATAACTCAAAAGCTCTAATATTTTGAGTGTTAACCTTAATTGTAATTAATGGTGCTACTTCTGATGCTCAGAGCAGAAAGTTTAATGCATTATTTATCCATAGATTTGTGGTAGCCACTTGAGTGCATTTAATATAACTGAGACCTTGTTTTCAGTTGGTGCTGCTGAGCTTGTTCTGGTTACTTTGGGGCATAAGAAAGTTAATAGTTAGTCCAGTGCTTTTGTAAATATCAAGGGTATCATTGGATGCTGACTTGGTTAACCTAATGATTTTTTTTTCAAACCATTGGTATGTATGAGTTGATTAAAAAAAAAAAAAAGCAGAGGCTTCTTAAATATAGTCTGTTCTGAATTAAAGGGTGTGGTGTTGGCTTTGAATGAGCTTGATGCAGCAACAAGCATGCAGCAGTTGGTAAATAAAGATGGATTTTCTTTTGTTCTGCTGGTGCTTGCTGCTCATTATTCTCCACTTACCCCGTGAGCTTCCCAGGGAGTGGCAGCTGTTTCTGATGTTAGACACTCTGTCAGTGGTAGACAGCTCCAGATTCAGTGAGATACTGTTGTGGGGAGGAGAGGAAAATAACCTAACCCTGCATTATTGTAAATCCTCAGTAGAATTAACTTTTCATGAACCAAAAGAGTTTTGTGTTTAACTTTTTCTGAAATAGTCAGGCGTAAGCGTGCTTTGCAGTATGTGTAATTGTGAAAAAGCTTTTCTGGCATGAGATGGATTTACATTCTAAGTGTGTGTTAAGTATTTTAATGTGCAGTGTGTGGGGGCAGACACAAGGCAATAAAGGGAAATCGGTCTATAACAATCTTGGTGTATATTTCCAGATATATACAGTTTGGGAATCTTTGCAATTTGGAAATTGCTTGGAGTAAACAGAATGGTACATAAAGATTTTAAATAATAAAGCTAGCAAGCTACAGAGGAGTTTTTTTGGTTCCAGGATTTTATATGTAGGATTTATAACCCATGCTTTTGCTTTCCTGTCTCTGCAGTGTTAGCATTCTGTTACTGAAAACAAAGAAGGCTCTGCCAGGGCATTACACAAGCAATGAATCACAGAGGAAAAAATGTTTTGCTTTGTAAATTGTTCACTTTTCCATGGTGGATCATTATTATTATTTTTTTTAGTGTTGTCTGATAGAATTTGCCACACATGCTTGCATTTACTGTACTCGGTACAATTCTTCTAGTGTGACTACATAACTACTAATATTAGGGACTTCAAGTAACTTCTTTCTTAAGATTCTTAAAAACAAAACCGCAACAGGAACAAAAAACATAGGGCAAAAATTGAAACAGCTCAGTTCACTCTTCAGGCATGACAGCTTACTGAGAATATCAGAGGAAGGAAAAGGTGTTAATGTTTTGCAGTCAGCTTTGTCCCAGAAGTTCCACACAATTATTTTTTGTCTGTATTGACAAAGTCCTTTTCCACCTAAAATCCTCAAATTTGCTGTTGTGATCAACGTGGTCCTCCTGACAGGTTCCTGGAAGTTTATAGTTTTTAGCTAATCATAAAAATACAAACTTGTTTCTTAAGAAGACGCACTTTGTACGTTTTCTTGATGACTATGTTGGTGAGTCTGTTTCAGAACTTCTGTAGAGGAACAATAGTTTCCTCAGGCTTAAATGTAAAATTATACTTAGAGATTATCTGATCGGGAAGTCACACACCAGGCGATGTCTTGCCAGTTTGCTGCAAGATGCAGCAGTATAACCTCACTGTGTTAAATAATAAAATTGATACCACAGATGCGGCAGTGTGCCTCATGCTGCCCTAGGCAAGAGCAATAATCAATAATATGTATGCTTGCCATATTACAGGATTCATTAAGCTCCAGACATGTGGAAAAAGTAGTTTAAAATCATGTTACTTATTTGCAAATTAAGAAGATGGATCAGGAACCAGAACCAGCTAAAGCAACGGATAAGGGAATGTCCGAGTAGAATGGTCCTTGCAAAATGCCTGGCAGTAATGAAATCCTTGATTTTTCACACAGAAAGACTGACAAAAGAATGAGTGTGGAGGAGGATGCTATATATATATGGAATACACCATTTTAAAGACTCTGTGATTAATCCTGTTAGATGATGTGTTTCTGAGAAACAGATCGGTGGAATAAAGCTGTATGAAAGTATGGGAGCCAAACATGAGCATCTAATCTAAGAGGAAGAGTCTCTTGTGACAGTACAGTGTAATTTTGTGTAAAATTATGCATACTTCACTGAAAATAGCCAGATAATAATTTCAGAATCCACAAAAAATAAATGTCTCCTCTGTAAATAGAGAGGAAAGATGTGTAGCATAGATTAAGGAGTAAGGGAAATGGAAACTCTCGATGTCTAGCCCCTCCTCAGATACTTTCCATCCCATCCAATATGAATTTAATCCTAAATACAGGTATGGTAAATGGTATGTGATGGTTCCTAGGTCTCCTGGGTCTGCTTTATGCAAGAGAAGAAAATACCAATGAGCCAGGTGCGTTCCAAAATTGTGACAGTCTGGGCAGCCGCCTCCCCGACCTGCTTACCTGGCAAACCTCTCGTCAAGAGCTAGGCTGAGCATGCCGTGTATCTTCTTGTCCCTGTAGTCACATCTGTGGTGTAATAGTAATGAGATTGGAGTAATCTCACTGATCTGGGCTGAGTTGGACTGGTAATTTAAATGTGAAAGGCTTCATAATCTCCTACTGATTCCAGAAAGTTTGCAGCTTTTAATTAAGGTCAGAATTAAAAAGACGACAACAAAACCTTCTACATTTACTGCTTGCGTATAAATGTTAAGCCATGACAGCTTAGGTGAGTTCCTCTGAAATTCCTAAAGCGACGCTGACATTTTTGTAAACCCTTATAGGTTAATATAACACTTGCAGCTTTAACAGACATCTCTAAAAGAAAGACTGAGAAGGTTTGTGGTCATTCCTTTTCCTCTCGTCTTTCTTGCCTCACGTCCTGTTTCATCAGTGCCAATGGATGTTCTCTGCAGCCATGGCTGCTGTTGGACAGGTAGCTCTGTGTCACTCTCTCCTCCAGTTTGGTAACTCTTAGTTTTTTGCTTTAATTAGAGTCTAACGAGGGCTAAACAGGTGAAAGCAGCAGCTAGGGGTGTGCACACCCATGGCCACGTGGCGTGGGCGTTGGTGTTGCTTGTGCTTCTGTGCGCAGGAAAGAAAAGTATGAGTCTGAACAGAGAAGAAATGACACAGCTGGTGCCCAAAGCAGGTTGAAACTGCACCACAGAAGGAGAGGAGGTCTGTGGGGAGAGCAAAGAGGCAAAGCAGCTGCAGGGGAGTTCCTGGGGCAGGGTGCACATTGCTGGGAGAGAAATTACCAGTGGAGGAGAGCCGAGCAGCAGGAAAAGAGGGTGTGAAGCAGGGCCTGGGAGAATAGGAGAGCAGCAGAAGGTTGCCAGAGCCGGTAAATCTGGGGAGCCTTTTGTTCTTGCTGCCCTTGGTAGTTGTTTGAAGAGCTCGCCAGCAGATGAAACTGTGGGCACTGGGTACCAGCAGCTGCAGGGGCAGCCTCGTGGGGTGCACAGGCATGCTCCTGCTGTGGCAGACCAGAAAGAAGCTTGGCTCCTGGTCTGCTCCCTCATCCTCTCCCTGATGTTGAGCAAACAAATGAGAAACCATACTGGAAGGAGGAGGGTATAGCTGCTGCTCGGCTGTGGGTGCTTTGTAGTGACCACTTCTTTTTTTATAGTTTTTTTAAAATCAGTTGTTGTTGGGGTGAGCAGAATTGGAGAAGTATGGCTGGTACCCTGATTTGAATAGCACCTTGAGTGAGGCTTTTGTGATTCAGCCGAATAGAAACATTACCGCAGGACCTTGTAGGACCTAAAGGCTCAGCTTGACACCATATAAAGCTGTTTGAGGTTCTGGAGAGACTGCCTGAGAAGAGGATAACATGGGCAGTGAGCAATGGGGGAACCTGAGGCACACATTGACAATGTCACCCAGAAGAGCCACAGGTAGAACCCCCGTCTTCCTTCCCTGAAGCCCAACTGAGTAAATCCAGTAAATAGCTGAGGTTTTGATCAAGTCTTTTCTTTTTACTCTGCTGCTGGAGATTTTGAACATGGCTGTAATACAGTTACGTGACTATTACCTGTGCAGGTTACTCAGATGAGCAGTAGTATCGTGTGAGCAAGGGATGTTTGCTCTGACAAAGAAAGGTGGAATATCTTTCAGAATAGATGTTTGTTTTCTTCTTTGTGGTGGCTATACATCATCCAGTGTTTTCCCCTTCATATTGTGATATATCATCTTGTGTTTCATGCTTGAGATGTTGTGAGAGGAGTGAGTGATGTTATGTAACTTAAGCAGAGAATTATCTTCTTATGTTCTAAAAGTGACTGTTGGTTTGATAAAGCAGTTGACTAATTAGTAAATTACCCATTGTTGTTTAAAATACTTGCGCTGCAAAATGTAAATGAAAAAAATTTCTCCACTTGTCAGTATGAAAAATGACAATAGCAAAAATAATACATAGGACATCTGCTCTGATTTTTTTTAAATTTAAAATGCATTTAAGGCAGATGTTGCAGAATTTGAATGGAAATCGGAGTAGATGAAAGAACAAAACATAGCTGTTTACCTTTTATGAAGTCCCATTTTTATGGTTAACATTGCTAGCAATATCTGACTCAGTGCCTGTATTTTTCCACTGTTTGTGTCAGAATGAACTGAATGTTCTTAAAACTGCTGCTGTGTCAGGATGATGTATAGTTTCAATAATTAAAAAAAATAATATTGTTGGAGAGTCAGTATTTTGGGGTGTTTTCTGATGATCTTTCCCTTTGCCCATACTCTCTTTCCAGGAGAATACATAAAAACATGGAGGCCACGGTATTTTCTTTTAAAGAATGATGGCACATTCATTGGCTACAAGGAACGACCGCAGGATGTCGACCAGCGGGAATCGCCTTTAAATAACTTCTCAGTAGCTCGTAAGTGTTTTTACATGCTCCCTTGTCCAGTTTGGGGTTGATGTCTTCTTGTAGTCATAGCGCCAGTAAGCTGCATCAGTTAGATTTGAATCTGCCCAGAGCAATGTATCTAAACACTGAGTGTGTTTATTCAAGATGATAAAGCCCCCCCCGTGTTTCTCAGGCATGACTGTGATGTGGAGGTTTGATGGTCTGCCTTTATTTTTTTTTTTTTTTTTTTTTCCTCCAGTTTTCTACTAATTTACCGTTTCTGGTTATAGATTAAAATGGGTTTATTTGTTAACATTTTGTATATCTGTTTTGCAGCAAGTTGCTTTACAGTGAAAATTAACCCAGGCATGTGTCTTGGTACTTTGCAGCCGAAGTGTTTCAGCCTCTGTTCTGCCACCAGATCTGGATTCGAGTGGCATTGACATAGGTCAAAGTTATTTGATTATTAGCATAAGAGAACATGGATTGAGCACTGCTTTTAATGAAAGTAACTCAGTTTTTCTTAATTTTGAACACAAAACTGTATTTCTTCTATTAGAGCCAACATAAAGGTCTGGAAATTCTAACGTCTCCTAACCTCTGTGCTCTGTCCTATGCAAACATTTCTGACTTTGCTCAGGTGCTGCAGCACAGGGTGTAATAGAAGACTCTGAAGATATTTTCATTTTCTTGCTCATGTTTTCAACCTTTCGCTATATACTTCCAGCTTTTATTTTCTCCCATTCTTAATCTTTCCTGTCTCATGGTCTGCCGGTGTCTCATTCCACCACTTAAAAATACATCATTGTGGCACCTGTTATTAACAATGATCTGTTCCATGGTACTGGTGACTAGTGGAAGCAAAGTTCTGCAGAGAGAAGCGTAGCAGCTTTCCCTCTTCGTTACAGGGTAGCTTGAAATATATGGGTTTCATCTTTGTAGCTGACCTTTAAGCAGACACATTTATTTTGGAACACCCTCGGCCTGGAAGAAGGCTGGGCAGCACTAGGAATTACTGCAGATGTTAATTTTTTTTCTGCTGGTAGCAACATATACCTGTTCTGACTGATGATGGGAATAAATAATGGACGTGCTTGTTGCCTAGTGCCTCTGTGCAGGATGCCAAGAGTGATTTGGGTTTTTTTGTCTAGTTTTAGAGAGAGAATTGTCGTAGTGTTTTCATTTCAATAATGACACGGTACTTTGTAGACTGGTATCTCCTATGGATCAAGAAGGTAAGGAAAAGCAGCAGAAAATCATTAATTCATAAATTATTTCGGTACTTGGTCTGTAGCCAGAGGCTTTTAACAAACGTGCCTTTTGCAGGACACTTCCATCCTGTTGCTGCTAACTGCATTGCTTATGATAATTATTTACTGCAGGTCAGTGCTAAGGAGTAAAAAAAGGTGTGTCCGTTGCCTTCTCTTTGTCCAAGTTGCCTTCAAAAACGGTTAACTTAAATTAGTTTTCAGAACAGGAATATGGTCCTTTTTTTGGCAGACTGAGCCCATCTTGGCATTTATAGATAAAGAAGCTTGTTACCATGGTATCGGAGCGTTGTCGAAAAAGGCACAACACGTGCCTATAGGGTAAGGTGTAGCCCCTATAAGAGGGATTGCAGGGAGGGTGATGGGTAGAAGGATGTTCCTAGCAGTGGCTCTTGCCTGGTGAACCAGTGGCAGGTCGGGGAAGATCTTGATGATTGGGGGGGGGGGCTCCTTGCTTTAATGCATTTT
>VYXH01000102.1:312622-332441 GCA_013397275.1 Burhinus bistriatus | reverse complement strand
CCCCCCGCCCTTCTTTCCAAGAGGCCAGGATAGCCTTGACTCTTTTGTTAATTAGTGAACTAGATTTTTTTTTTTCTTTTTTTAATGAGATGGCAGGCTGTCTCTGTCAGTCTGTTCTTTGGAAATGGTCCCATGTTTCTGATTAAAATCTTTACCCTCTTCTGTTGTAAAATAATGTAGGCTTTTTATCCTTGCAAGTAAAAGGGTTTTTTTCACAACTAGGGAACTCTTCTTACTTGTAGTGTAAAATTCATATTAAGTGAATTTGTCAACCCATGAGAGATAGGAAATATTCAATTCAGGAGAAAACAGTGAAAGAAAATAACATCTAATGATGATCTGTCTTTTCCCATAACAGGTATGAAGAAAGTATTAGCAATAATTAGAGTGTGCTTTCGATGTGCTTGACAGTCTGTTCTTTCTCTTACACTAGCCTTTTCCTTTCAGTCTGTGAGGATTTTGATCATACATCTTTGAAAACTTGTCTCTAGGGCCCCCCATGGGTAAAGACATGCTCACTTTTTTTTTTTTTCCCTCTAAGTACCTTTTTCTCCACCTAATTTTCCATTGAAAGTACCCATATATCTATGTTTGTAAAGTAATGATGTGTTTAAGGAGTTTATTTTCCCTGGAATTTACCAATTGATGATTTATTAAAAAAAACCCCAAACACTAACACCAAAAAAACCAAAGCAAAACTTCTGAAAGATGGTGCCAGAGCATTAAACTGTGATTTTTTTGAGTCATATTGGTGTTCATGTTCTGTACTTCACCACTAGCAAGATAAAAGGAATAAAAAAGCCTATACCTAAATAGTTCTGCTCCAGAGACCCTGCAGATAAAATAACCAATAGAGCCTGTGTTGTAAATCTGCAAGATAAGTAGCCTTCATACCGATTGTAATCTGGGATTATCATGTGTGTCTGCCTATTAGGTTATAAGCCTTTAAAACCATATAGCTGAGAAGAGCAGTATATTGGGAAAAACCACATGGANGGGCCGGGCGGGGAAGATTTTGATGATTGGGGGGGGGGCCTCCTTGCTTTAAGTCATTATTGTGGTTTTGGGCTCACAGAAGCAGCTGTTGCCCCACCAGGATTTAATTTCTCATGTAAGCACTGGCATGTAGTGCTGCCAGCACCTGATGTGCGGTTCCCTTCTGGGTACCCTCCACACTTGTATCATTTGGATGTGTTTTGCACCACAAGTTTTCCCTTTGAACCTGCTTGCCTGGTACTTTCATTTGGGTTAACTCGTTGAGTTAGCATGAGTGAACTTGAGCTGCCTNCTCACTTTTTTTTTTTTTCCCTCTAAGTACCTTTTTCTCCACCTAATTTTCCATTGAAAGTACCCATATATCTATGTTTGTAAAGTAATGATGTGTTTAAGGAGTTTATTTTCCCTGGAATTTACCAATTGATGATTTATTAAAAAAAACCCCAAACACTAACACCAAAAAAACCAAAGCAAAACTTCTGAAAGATGGTGCCAGAGCATTAAACTGTGATTTTTTTGAGTCATATTGGTGTTCATGTTCTGTACTTCACCACTAGCAAGATAAAAGGAATAAAAAAGCCTATACCTAAATAGTTCTGCTCCAGAGACCCTGCAGATAAAATAACCAATAGAGCCTGTGTTGTAAATCTGCAAGATAAGTAGCCTTCATACCGATTGTAATCTGGGATTATCATGTGTGTCTGCCTATTAGGTTATAAGCCTTTAAAACCATATAGCTGAGAAGAGCAGTATATTGGGAAAAACCACATGGAGAGAGAGGCTATTCCTGTTAGAAGGAAGGGATTATTTCTCCAACTGACAAAAAGGAGGGCGGACTGCAGTGGTTTTGTTGTACAGCTGAAAACATAATTGCTCAACAATATGAGTGCTCCTTTTGGGAGAGGGCTGCGTGTCTGCAGTCAAGCATTTATCAGAGGGCATGGGATGGCCAGAGTAGTGGACAGATTTTTTTGTCTGCTGTTACTAGAGGCCACCTCAGTCCAGGTCTGTAACTCGGGGCCCCCAGCTCCTTGATTTTGCCATGCTGAGCTGTTTGGGGGCAAATCTATCCAGTGGTGCGAGCAGAAAAGGCACACTTCAACATAATATTCCTGTTTGTCTTTCTGAAGTTTTACTTCTTCATCATTCTTCTTGCCTGATGTACCTTCCACCACCCCACCCCACCCCCCATCCCTTTCCTTAAAGAAACCAAAGCAGGAATGGGAAGGATTCTTCCTTGACATTATTGTTTTAAGTGTGATGTCATTATACATGGAGCAGAGTTTGACACTTTCATTGCAAGTAATCTATCTTTTAGCTTAAGTGCTGGGGAAGCAAATATTGTGACATTTTAGAAAGTCACTGGGATAATACTAAGTGTCTTTCAAACACAAAATGGTAATTTACATTTGAATGCCTTGGTGTCTATTCCTGTTAGGAACAATTTCTCTGTCCTACTTACTTTAAAAGACCAAACGCCAGGAAAGAATCAAGAGGGTCTTTAGAGCAATTTAAATCATTTTTAACAGGCTGCTGTTTGTAGTACTTACTTTGTCGCAAACAGGGAATACTTACATTGGCCTGTTTGACAGGAAAAACTGTCTTCGAAGTGGGTGAGCGACCCTCGGCCTGTGTTTGAAATGTGAATGTTTTTATAGCAGAACCCCCAAACATGCCATGAATCAAACCTAATACACAGCATCTGTATCTGTGCTCTGCTGTAGTGGTGCATGTTGTGGTGCATGATTACAGCAGGCAAGTTTGGTGCTTCTCTAGCTTGCCAACTACAGTAAAGAGCACAGAGTTGGTTTTAAAAGTAAGAAGAAAACCCTACTGCTTCATCGTTTCATGGATTAAAAATCCATGCGATTGTCGTATATGGGGAAAACTAAGTGGTAGCTTCAAACTTTCTGAAACCTATGTGGTACAGCACTTTGGTAAAGCAATTTAAAAATAAAGCCTTCTGTATTTCTTGATATGTGCTGTTATGATTGAGCAGGGTAATTAGACAGCATATTGTTCACTAAACAAAACACTTTTATGTGACATACTTGAATTATAGTGGTTATTAACTGACAAATCTCTATTATTCATCTTGCTGTATGCCTTAAAGATTGCTGGATCAGCAGGCTTAACAAATATCAATGGACAGTGCTGATTTAGGGGAAAATCGGTGATGTTTAATTGGTCCCCTTCTATGACAAAATGCCTTGTGTGGTTTATTATGCTGAAATTAAATGGTTAAAATTTAGAGTTCATGGCTATTTAAATATCTGTGCTGCTACTTCAGAATACTTAATCTGAGGCACTACATGTGAATCTGAAGTCTGTTTTTAAAAAGTAAGCAAAACCTCTCCATTTATTTCTTCATAATGTTGCACTTCTGGATAAGTATAGGAGAATGGTTCTGGATTAGCACGAGGTTAGAAATAGCCTGATTTTCTTCTTCGAGTCTTCAGCCAAATTCAGTATCTGTTAGGGCTGCATTGTGCAGGCTCATAGAGGACAACCCCAGCCTTAATCTAATCATGTTAAGCAGACAAAAATGGGAGACAGAACAAACAAAAAAACAAAAAAAAGAAGAGCAACTAAGCTAAGGTGGGCAATCCGGGAGTAGCAGTCAGATCTTTTGAGCTGAATTTATCAGAACCGGGCTTACTGGGCTTCACCGGTTCATGCAGTTGTGTTCGGCTTTCATTGCCATTCTCCCAAGGAGGATGGAGGTAGCTGGAAGGCTAAATACGGTGCTCTGCAGGCACGGCTGCATTACTGTGTGGAAGTTCTTTAATCTCAGTGAATGAAGCAGTGCCGTTTATCACACTAAAACCTTTTCATGACTCATTAATAAACTTTCTCTTATCTAATTGCAGTGCTTTAGTAGGATGCAGTATAACCTCAGCGTGCTATTAAAGAAAAATTAGATTTTCTTGTCATGAAAAATGCAAAGTTACTAATTGAAAAGCTTATAATTCCAGTAGCAAATGAGGCATGAAATATATTGCCTAAAATACAGTGCTCAAAAACACTGGCGGTAAATATTTTATCTTGGTGCTAATTAAGAGCCTGAATTTAAAACTGAGCATTCTAAATTTTCACAATAATAAAATTAACCTAACGATGCCAGTGTAGCCTTAGTAACGTGCGCTGTTATTCTGGCTGGATTCTGTCCTTGACTTGCTCATTGCTGATGGTGGAGGATGTTCTAGCCCTAGCAGTAAGGGAAATTTCTTCTTGTCTTCATAGTGCCTCTTTATTTACTTGGAGGTTGACTTAGAACCTGAAGACCAAATAATAGCAAGCTTGTGGTTTCATTAACTGCAAGGAAAACAGTTTAATGTAAGGAAAAAAACTCCACCAATTATCTCTTTTAATTATTTTAATTCCCCCCCCTTGGTTTCTTAATTTGAGTTTCCTTTAGCAGGAGCTGTTTAATTAGCATTAGATTTTGTATTAATATAAATCTGAGAAATATGGTGTTTTGGCTTCTGTTATTATTTCATTGTTTTTCTTTTGTTTTTCAGATCCTCTGTTTTAGTATAGCTAGTGTACCCTTAATCAGGTGCGTTTGCAGGCCCAAATTTGAAGGATAAACACTCATAACATCCTATGAAGCTTAAAATAGTAGGTGTGATTTAAAAAAAAATAAATTAATGCTTAGCTCTTGAGAGAGCATTTTTATGAAGGAAGCAGTGTTTTTGCATGTAGCCATACTTCTGTAGCCTTTTTAGGTTGTGCTTAAATACTGGCAGTGATGAAAGCTGTTAGCTACGTGTCCATACAGCATCCGACCCTGTAGCAGCTGTCCTGAAGGCATGTTGAGTGGGGTCTTTTCTGGGGGTGCCTCTGCAGTTTGATGTTCCCTCTAGTGTTTGAGGACTGGAAATGCTGAGTCTAATCTTTGTCAGGTCGCTGCAAAATGACCAAACACGCTTTCTAACAACTCCTTGAAAGCCAAGGACAGAGTTTTATGTCGGGAAAGTCAAAGGGAGGGAATGTAGGGGCTTGGCTTTAGTTTCAGTGGATGTAATTGCTGCATTATCAGCTGACTTTGTCCGTGTGCTCGGCTCTGGATGACCTTTGGAGTGTAGGACCCGAGTCTGAATGGCTTCTGTGTCATCACATCACATTTCTACTTACCTCTCTGGGTGGACCAAATGTGGAGCCTTTCTAAGCAGAATTTGATTTTCGTGCTGCTTAGATGACTATCTCCCAAGCTATTTATTGATTTCATCAACACAGTAAATTGTCTCAAGTCTCCTAAAGAAGTACTTGCAGAGATTTCTATGGCTGATTAATCGCAACAGTTTGCTAGATAAGAATAAAGACAAATGATTATTTAAACCTGCTTATGTACCATGACTCTTTCTTCCTTGATTGTGGTAGAGTGCCAGCTGATGAAGACAGAACGACCTAAACCAAACACATTTATCATTAGATGCCTCCAGTGGACCACAGTAATTGAAAGAACATTTCATGTGGAGACTCCAGAGGAGCGGTATGTTTCATTCATATTTAATACATAAACTACTTGCAAAAGCAGATGCAAGTGTTCAGCATTAATAGCGAGTCCTTTGCTGAAGCTCTTATTTATCAGATGATGTACGTCTAGACTGAAAATCGACAAATAATTTTTGAGCGCCTCAGTTTTAGTGCGTGCTCCAATATAAGAGGTACCTTAAAGGGGGGTTTCAGAGAGTGGATTTTGAGTAGTTTTTGTAAATGAAATGTTGCTGTGTTGGGTATCCAAAACGGACAGGTGCAAGTGTGTACCAGCACAAAGGTAGTTATTTCTGGAAACTTAAGGTTCATTTCTCACTGGAAATGGTGTGGTATGTGAAATTAAGGGATTCTGACCTGAGAATTTCTGCAAGGGTGAGCACAAGTGACATGGAGATTCAGTCAAAGTTGAGTTGTATCAAAATACTGGCCTTTTAAAGTCTTTTTAGACACCTTTTTTTTAAAGAAAAAAAGTTAGTTGTATCATTGCTGATTGCTTATATTTTATGCAAATTAGATAATAAAGGTGATAGTTATCTGCTGCAGGTGCAGATTTCTGCTTCAGCTGTTAGGAAGCAAAGCTAAGAGCATGCATCCTGTGCTCTCATCATTGGAGAATTGATCTCTTACCTCCTGAGAGAACAGTTTTCCAGCACAGCTCTTTTACAGCTACAGAGTATTTAAATATTTACTTGCTCTTCAGGAACTAAACTTAAATTATTCCAGTACCATTGCCCTAGGGGAAGGGGTATTTTAAAACCCTTGTCCTCCCTAGATATGATACTGGCACATGTTTACTTTTAAGATCAGCAAATTCTACCTAATATTCTTTGCTCTTTTCTTTGTAGCCTTTGCGTGCAGAGATTTAAAGAAGGTTCCTGTTTATTGCTTTTGATTCTATTACAATGATCAGAAGAAGGTGAAATCAAATTAAAAGCAAAGAAAAAGAAACTGGTCCTTGTTTCTTTTAGTAGCTTTGTGGTCAGTGACCCTAAAGGGAGTGAGTAACGGTTTCCACTTGGGGGAAGATTGTATTTCAGTCTTGTTTTGTTCCCTCCTAGCCCATTAAGTCAGCTTTGTGACACTTCAGGGCTCGGAGTGTTAGTCACCTCTGTAATGCGTGCTTGAGACATAAAAGCTGAGGGTGAAATTCTGGTCCCCCAGAAATCAAAGATACTCACTTCAGGAGGGCTGAGATCTCAACCAAGTCAGTAACAAATCTTAAAAGAGATGTGAAGGTAGATACGCCTCTAGCGTTCTCTGTGCCTTTAAAACCAACATTTGTTTTTTGAGAGAGATGGAGAGATGAAAATACAGAAGAAAAAGTTCTTTTTGTAATTGTTCTGAATATGAAAAATGACTAGTAAATAAAAGAATGTGTTTGTGATGGTGAATGAAAAAGTAGTCTGTGCTGGGAGAATGTTCAGAATGTTTAGCGTTACCTTGCTGCCCCAGACAAGGCTGGATAGTGCATGTTAAGACAAAATCCAAAATAAAAAATGCACAGGGCAGGACAGACCTTACAGGTAGTTGGTGCAGTTTTTATTAGAATCTTATGCTGGGTACTTTTTCCCATGGACTTTGCTTCCTCTGGTGAATGATCTGCCTCTTCCATCCATCACAAACTGGAATTCATATGTTCAGATATGATTTTTTTAAAGTTGTTTTTAAAATAATTTCATAGAACCAGTGAAAAATTTGACATTGATTAGGATGGAATGGCTTCACTGCAGATTGTGCATAGAGTTGTTCAGCATTGGCTGCTGCTATTCCTGCCGTAGTAGTAAAGTATTTTACCTGGGATGTCCTTGGGAGAAGAGTTCAGCCAGTGCCCAGAAAACATCAACTAAACCACTACGTCCTGTTCCCGACAGATACAAAAGATAATAAAACATGGTAAATTCACATAGTCCACTGAACATGTCTTCAGCCCCTGTATGCCTTAAAACCTGTCCCAAAACCCTGTAAGCCCTTATGAGTTGTATGCTTTATGTTCAATAAATTTGCAGTGAAAGAAAGTGAAGGCGAAGAACTTTCACTTCGGTAGTTTCCAAAGGTGTGAAATTTCCCAAAGGACACTGGAGTGGAAGCAGTCTCCATGGGAGTTGAAGGGGTCAGTAGTAGAGCACCCATTGCTGAAACAGCTCTGGAAACTTCATCGTCACCAAGACCTGTACCCAAGATAGAATGTCACTGCTTTTGCTGATATTCTGCTAAATTTACACAGGAATTGCTGTACTTCTGTCATAATTTTTATGACAGAGAAATAACCTAAGAATCCTGGGCTTTAATACCTTCTCCTAGAACACCCCTTGCCATTAAAATTCAGGATATGTGTTCGAAGAGGTGGCCTAGTGCCCTCAGCAGTTGGATATATGTGTTTCAGTGCACCATTAGAATGGAGAAGCTGTGTTTAATTGCTTTGTGCTGCATGGGAGACTTTTGCTTTTTTGGTTTTGGCAAGTCTGTTTTTGTCATGTAAAACTCTGTATCACCAGGTCATATCTTGAGCTACTGACTGAATGCCTATTAGAAGTTCTGTTGTCTGAAAAGCCGTATATTTTATCCAGACTGGAAAGACTTCAGTTGTCTCTTGTTTCTAGTACCATTAATGAAGATAAATGTTAAAAGTGCTCTTAAAAATGCATTTTTACAGTACTTGAAAATGCACATAATTCATTGTTTGTTGCATTGATTCATCAGAGAGCATTAGTTGCTCTGTATTCCTTGGTGACCCTTGCCATGGCAGACTGTAATCTAAAGTCACAAGTAATGAATGTCTTTGCTTATATTTTGGCAGGGAAGAATGGACAAAAGCCATCCAAACAGTAGCAGACAGCCTCAAGAAACAAGAGGAAGAGATGATGGATTTTAGATCTGGCTCTCCCAGTGATAATTCAGGTGCTGAAGAAATGGAAGTTTCTATGACAAAGCCAAAACACAAGGTGGTAAGTAAGCATAGGAGGAATAACAATATTTTTTAGGTCTTCTCAAATGTGGACAAGAAATAGCCATCAAGACACATCTGTTCCCATAAGAATTACAGTTGGTTGTAGATGCAACTTCTGGAGGAAACAATTGTCTGAGCCAAGCAGGTATCAGGAAAAACCCGTCTGGGTCCACCGGAGTTCTGAGTTTGGGTGTCCCTACTGGATGGGTTTCAAGGCCAGCTCAGGTCTGGATTTTGTTTGCCTATTTTCCTGTGGTAGAGAGTGTGAAATCATAGCTCCTGCTGGACCATGTGACTGTGTAAACTCTTTGCAGGCTGGTGCAAAGATATTTCAGTGAATTTGAAGGATTTAGGGTGGGTTCAGTGGATTTAATTCTCCAGATTAAGGGTTTAGGGTAACTCCCAGGCAGCCGCTGCAGGGTCTGTCTATAGTGTTCCTACAGCTTGGGTTTTTGCATGAGGTACAGCGTTGTCTGAATGCACAGGGCCAGCTCAGCCATGGCCTTCCATGAAAGCAGTGTGTCCCGGAGGAGATCTTTGCCCTGTGGAGCCCTTTTAGGTATCTGTCTTCAACCTCCCTTCACTTCTTTCTACCTCCTCATGGTCTCCTGTTTGGGTTTCCATTTTCCAAAATGTTCCCACCTGCACTTGTAAGAAAGAATTGATAGAACCTTCTCCCATGCAAATGCTATGTGTGTGGATTGTACCAAGGCACTTCTTTATGTCCTTCTCTCACCATTGTCATCGCCACTTACGTTCATAAGTTTGTTTCAGTTTTGGGAAAACCGATGACATTTTTAAAGAAAAAAGCCGTCCACCAGTGTCATCACTAAGTATGGGTGCCAGCCTCCTGTCATGTCAGTGGTTTTAGACTGATGTGGGTGGCTACTTACATATCACTCTGAATTGTAGCTGCCATTAGCCTTCTGTGTCCTTGACTGAACAGATACCGCTCTTGCTGAGCAGCTCTTCACAGAAAAGCAAGAACCACCTTGTTGGTCAAATATACACGTTCTTCTGAGACAGCGACTATCTCTCTCTGGGCATGTTAGTGAGCATAACCAAAATGATTATTGGGGTCCTGGCATCGACCGTATTGAACAATTAGCAGAAAGTCTCCTCAGCCAGCTCTAGGAAAGAATATGGAGGAAGTTTGCTGTTGGGAGCATCTTAAAATTTTTCCCCAACCGAGGCTGCAGTAGCCTTTGGCTGTATAAGTGTTATTATTGCCATGTTGGCAATGGTCATTGATATGACAGTACAGAGACTATCCTCAGCCTGCAACAGATTCTGATTTTCCCCAACATTTTTCCTAATGGTGGAACAAATAAGAGCGAATGGCTAATCTGTGAGGCAGTTGTTTTGTCTGTGTGTATTGGTGCTGTTCAATGAATGACAAGAAAGCTGCTCCCCTAGAGAGGTGGGGAACTTCAGAAAAAAGGTATGAGTTTAATCCCTGGAATCAGAGCAACATGTGGCTTTTAGTGAATGTCTGCACTGACAAAATGGTCAAAGTGTCTATGGATTAATAATAATATGTTGAGTGGTATTTGCACAGTTGAGTGTTGAGTCATGTGAAAGAGTGTTCTGTTAATCGAAAGCTTATCATTTTCCCTAAATAGTTTGATTGATTGATTGTCTTTGGGAGTGCACTGGTATTCATTTTTATGGAAGAATCATTTCTGCTCCTGAATTCTACCAAGCAAAAGGATTTTAAAAAACACACACATGCAATGTATTCTCACGTGAATGAGAAATTCTAGTCTGACAACTATATACTTGTTAGTTCATGTAATTCAGTTCTTGTTCATCTGTATCATTAACAGACCATGAATGAGTTTGAATACCTTAAACTACTGGGAAAAGGCACTTTTGGAAAGGTCATTTTAGTTAAAGAAAAAGCAACCGGACGGTATTATGCTATGAAAATTCTGAAGAAGGAGGTTATTGTAGCAAAGGTAAGTAAATGGGAAACTTGGGAATGTGGTTCACCCTTGATACTGCCTTTGGGAAAGTCATACCAAGGATTCTCTGAGTACTTGTAAATAATTGCTCCATTAGTGTTTGAAATGGACCTCTGATCTGGGGAATCACTTTGCTGATTTCCTTCTGCTTGTGTTTCAGGATGAAGTAGCGCACACACTGACAGAAAACCGTGTTTTACAGAACTCGCGGCATCCATTCTTAACAGTAAGCATTACTCCCTCTGCTGAGTGTAACTTGACATCATGACAACCAAGACTTTCCTTATTTTTTGTTATTTATATAATACATCTAAGATCTGTGTTGTCAGAGTGGCTGTGTATTTTTGTACCCTTCCATTTTTGGGAAGCACAGACTAAAATGCTTTTTTAAGTCTTCTGATTCTTGCACAGCAGGTCCTTGGTACTTCTTGAAGACAGTGTTTCAGGGTGTGGTTTGACTTCATGGCTCACCCATGTAATAGCTTGCTGTCTCTGAGAGAAGTATCTGCTTTCCTTGTCCTCCAAATGCTTGGTCTCCTCTTTGCAGCAGAGATCAGGGTGACCCTGATCTTGTGACAAACAAGTTCAGGAAGATACAGTGGGGGGAAAAAAAACCTTTAATTTTGCCTTTCTTTGTTGTTTAAGCTCCCAGAAGCAGCTCCCTATGGAATCAGAGCACTGGTAATGCCAGCCAAAGGATAGTGGTAGGAGCACATGGGATGGGACAGGAAAGAGCAGGACCGTGCTTTATCCACTGCTTTCCTTTTGGACTGGCTTAGCTGTAAAATCAAACCACACTCTCAGTTCAGACCTCCAGTGCCAGCAGTCTCTCTGGGTTGAGTTCAGATACCTAAGTTCCATCTCATGATTTTGTTTCTAGTATTTATTAGAAGTTGACTCTGAATTGTTTCCAACAGCTTAAGCCCTCTAAGAGACTGGTGTAGGATCCCAGTTGTTTCCTTTGTCCAGGTACATAAGGGCTTAGCTGGAATTTAGACCTTTTAAGTGTGGCCGCTGGAAGTAGATATCGGCTGTATTGGGTATAATCAGTAAATGTTTGTTGACGTGTCTAAAACACGATCCTCCCATTCTTTGCAAAAATGTGATTGGTTTAAAAATGCCACCCCTAATAATGAAGACGATGATATCATATGCAGTATTTTCTTTATAATGCTTTCGTAAACTCAAGTATCCAAAACAACGCCTGTCTTGAGAAGTCAGCTACGAGCCTGGGTTATGACCAAAAAGACTCAAGACTGTGGCAAACAAGTTGATGTTACTCTTGCCACAGGAGTACGCGTGACAGGACTGTACAAAGGCACCTTGTGATGCTCCATCACACCCTCCATCCAGTCTGTTTTTGTGAATTGCTGACAAATTGATATTGACAGCATTGCTCAATCCTCTGGCAGGCTGTCAGCAGGGAGCAGTTGTAGGCAGCAGGGCAGAGACCAGGGGGTTGGTATGTGTAAATATATATGTGTTGCATATAAGAGGGCTTGTAGCCAGTGTGGTAGAACCTTGTGCTGTGGGGTTTGGTTGTGGCCTCTTGTCTGTGAGATGAAAACGTGGGAGCTTGTGGCCTGGGGAGGAAACTTCAGAGCCACAATTGGTACATTTTGTATCACTGTTAACAGGCCAGGACTTTGTTTCACAGCGTTATAGGCATGAGTGACAGCTTCTGCAAGGGTTTATATTTTAATGGTTTATATTAAATGTATTTAATGAAATAAGTTGGCTGTGGACCAGTCCTCAGCTGCAACAGGAAAGTGTAAGTATTATATAAGAGCCAAGGACAAAAAGTCCACTAAAATAGAAAATTTCATGTCTGTCTATGTTTCTGAAAATCTATTAAAAATGCTTTTATAACTGTCAATGTGATCTGTCTTCTAAGTTTTGGTTTAAATCTCTTTCAGGCTTTGAAGTATTCCTTTCAGACGCATGATCGCTTGTGTTTTGTTATGGAGTATGCTAATGGAGGGGAGGTAAGGGAAATGTAATAATGTTTAATACTTTAGGATTTTCCTGTACTACTGCTAATTCTGCTTGACATTATTTAGCTAAGGTCTATGTTTGCAATTCTAATTAATCCAAGTTGTCCCAGTTAAACAGAGCTGTTTGCAGGTTTAACTAATATTAAGACTCTTAATTTTCTTAACTCCATTTTTAGAGAATAGAGGGTTTGGGTGTAGGTTCATATTTTACATGACAGCAACATATTGTAATCTGGGATTTAGTAACTCAAGAAGGCAAGGTTGCTTTCTAGTTGCTCTTCACACAGCTTTTAACACTTTTTAATGAATACTGTGAGCATGTGTTAATTTGGAGGGAGAACTGGAAACATATCGATCTACTGTTAGACAGTTAAGGAAAAGTTGGAATATCAACTATAGTTTTAATAGATGTAGTTCAATCAAAATGGCTCTTTATAATTTTCTGTACATACAAGAATGTGTAGCACACAAACCGGCTATCAGTGTGCATCTGCGAATATGAGATACAGTTGTCTAGTCATTTAGTTTATGATACATTTTAACACATTTGGTAACACAGCTGGGTGAGGATGGAAAAGGGTTTTCTCGTAGGTAATATCACGTTCCAAGCAGGATGGCCTGTGAAGTGCGAGACCTAACTCTGAAACATGTGCAATCTAAAGGTAACAAATTATTGTTCCTTGTAGTTGTTTTTCCATCTGTCAAGAGAGCGTGTCTTTTCTGAAGATCGGGCTCGATTTTACGGAGCTGAGATTGTTTCAGCACTGGATTACCTGCATTCAGAGAAGAATGTGGTTTATAGAGATTTGAAGGTATGTAGAAAAATAATTTCGTAGGCCTTCTGGCATTTCTAAGCCTGAACTATAAGAAAGCCTTTCCTGACTGAACTTTTAACATAACAGTTATTACAGCTGTTGAACTTGACTTTATGGGATGTCTAAACGCTTTTCCAGTTTAAGAGATTGTATAATGCATTTATCAGGACCCTGGCAGTGTTTCAGAGAACGCGGAGGTGTACTGAGCTACTTGGGTTGCATTTTCACTTGCCTGCTTATGTTCCAAGAGAAATCTTGCTGGCTCTACTGTGTGGTGAAACATAATCCTGGGCTCTTCATCCCAGGTCTTATCAGATAGATGCAAATTCATACTGTGTGGATGTGCTTCCTTGCAATGTGCTGCGCAGCACTATCTTCATAGTACCTGCTTGCAGTTAGAAAATTGGATAAGCTTCAAGTTGCTTATTTGTTTGATGAGCAGAGAAAAGGAGAAAAAACCAGCTGCCAAACAAGAAATCTCAGGGCAGACAAACTTGGGAAATTCTTGAGCAAAATGCAACAATAGCCTTTTTTTTTTCCCCTGAGAAACGGTTTCAGGAGAGGATGAGGGGATACCAGTATTCCATTTAGGAGCAGTCTAAAATGAAGCATGCTATGTAATGTTTTCAGGCTACGTCAAAGTAATTTTGGGATTCCTGCTGGGATTTTATCTCCCATATCACCATGATTCCTGTGAAAGTGCACTTTATTTCATACACAGTGGAAACTCTGTCCTCAAATCTGAATGGCTTTGTCAAAAATTAGTGGCACAGGCTAGGATGTGTATCAAATGCTGAGTAAATGTATAAAGTGGTTCTCATGTAAAGGGTCTCTTTGGAAGTGGTTCCTTGACCTTGCATTTGGTTTTTCTTTCATTTGCTATCCTTCACTGGTACGGATTACTTCATAAAATCACTTGGAATAAAAGCAGGGATGAAATTGTGGGAGGGGGAATACTTAATATATTTTTAAAAGAACTGTGATGTTCTGTGATGATAGTGTTGTAGAAGCATAAATACAATGCCTACATTCTGTGTTCTTTCTGTATATATGATCACTTACCCAGAGACTGCAAATTAGTTACCTAATCTTCCCTAAAGAACTAAGGAAAGTGATACAATTATATATTTACATCACGCATGCTTTGGCAGCTACGATGGTTCTGACCCCTGTGAGAATGAGGTTGAAAATTGATGTGCAGAAATTCATGTCTTTCATTAACTTGCTCAGGAGCAGTGTATGTTTTACGTAATAATGTCTTTCATTTGGATTTTCTTCTCAGTTGGAAAATCTTATGCTCGATAAAGATGGACACATAAAAATAACAGACTTTGGACTTTGTAAAGAAGGCATAAAGGATGGAGCAACAATGAAGACTTTCTGTGGCACTCCAGAGTATCTTGCACCAGAGGTATGTTTATGTTGGCTGTTGTACTAAATTATATTCTTAAATGCCATCCGTGATAGCAGTAGTAATACAGAATAATTCCTGTACTGTATGTGTTCATACAGTGACTACTGTTATGTAACAACACACACTGAGAATCTTTTATTCATCATGTTCTGGAACATATCTTTAGCATAATGATGTGTGATAATTTTCGGGCAGGGTAGTATCTTCCTTTCACTTCAGGGAATATTTACATTTTACTGGAACAGTGCTTGCTTCTTGTGTCACAAATCTAATTTAAAAAATCCCAAACACTTTTAAATTACTTAAAATACCACTTGATGGATTGGTGACTGTTTTGCGATTTGTTCGCTGTGTCTTGGCCTGTTTGAAAGCTATTGACAGGACTTTGCTTAAGAAGTAGAAGTATAGTCCAATTCTTGCAATCTTTGAAGACAGTATAAGGTGACATGCTTTCAGAAACAGGACAGACCAAGCTTTTTCTGCAGTATTTAGCATGGTATGCATTAGAAGAACTGACTGTTTTGTAACTGTAAGAGCACGAGATGTTTCTCAGTGTTAATGTATTTGAACTTTTCAGTTTCAGAGGAAATAAATCCAAGCAGGGCATCTCAGTCCCCAAACTGTAGGTTTTGGGGATTTTTTTTTTCTTTTTTTTTTTTAAAGTGTAAAATGCAAATGTGTGCTTTCAACTTTCATCCTGGAAATACTCCCTCTGAGAGTTGTGCAACACAGGTGGTGTTATAGCCCTGAGTTAGTTACAGCAGATCAAAAGCGAAATTGTGTGATAGAGGGTATATGTATACATGGTATTTTGCAGGCAGACGCTCCTTTTCTCTGCCCACGCTCTGAGCTGTCTGGAAGCAGACTCGCTGTATTAGTAGGGCACCGAGCCTGAGCTCACGCGGTGCGCCTCGCAGAAGGGCTGGTTGTCTTGCAGTGGGTGCTTTGCCACCCTGGCATTAAGGCTTCCATCCGGCTTGAAGCACAGGCAGAAGCAAGTCTTGGGCTGCCGGCAGATTATATGTTGTTGGCGCAGCCAGGATGTAGCCTTTCTTTGAGGTGGGAAACTTGGGCATTGCAAACCTTTCTTGAGTTGAAGTATGCAGAAGTACAAAGTATGGAAACCAAAGTGGAGGAGGAATATTTCTACTGAGAGCTGATGCCTTTGCTGATCAGCGCTTTTGTGCTCTCTGCTTGCATAGTGATGGCAGAGTGCTCTTTTTTGTTTGTTTGTTTGTTTGCTTCTTAAACTCCCAGCTGCTTTCAAGGGCCTCCAGTCTCTTTGTAATAATGAAGAACGTGGGCACCTGTTGAAGTAGGTTGCAGCAAGGAGGTGGAGCCAGTCTCATGGTAGCTGCCAGCTCTCCATGGATCACCAGAAGCCTTTGGAGAATCTAAATTGGGGTCCATGCACCACAATTTGAGATTTACTGGTGCAGGGAGTATTTAGCAGCATGACAGAGTGTTTATTATTCATAAACATGGCTTTTATTTTAGCTTCCCTCTTAAAATCAATTGCTGAAGTTTCTCATCAGGGATTTTACGAGGAGACTAAAAATATTTATTGTTTTGGTTTTGTTTTTTCCTAACTTGGAATGTGGGGATTCCCTGTGCAGTCGTTGATGTTGTTCTTTCTGTTGTATTATTTGCTAATATTTTTCTTTTTAATATTTATTATGAGTTGGCTCATCCAAAACCCTGAAGGACAAATCCTTTTGATTAACCCAGCTCTCTCCCTTACTTCCAAATCCCATCTGTGAGTTGGAGTGTTAAATTCTAGAGGCTTTTGTCATCTGGTTGATAGCATGCAAAAAATCTGGAAATTGTGTGCGAGTGATACTCTGTGCATTTGAGGTCATGCATCCTTAAAAGCAGGGGTCTCGTTCTTCTTGTCTGCATTTGTAACTTGAATCCAGCATAGCGGCGTGTTTGTACAGTTGTTGCATCGTTGTTTTTAGGTTCATACTGGAATCTCGTGCATGGCTGACAGTGACTGAACCGTGTCAGCTTTGATGTGTCAGATGCATCAATGGCTGTGATGTTTACAGCTGTTGCACCTTCTCTTTCAAATTCCATCTCACAGCAGTGTAGAGCTGCTCGTTAGGAAATGATCATCCTTTAATTTAAGTGAAATGACCTTGTTACTTTACTGCTCCCCAGCTATCCTGTGTGTTGCAATAAATCACGGATGAGTGCAATACCTTTTTTGTTAAGGTATAGTTTTGATACTAACATCATTGCTCTGTTTTGTGCAATCACTGCTAGGAGCGTATGCTTGTTGTGGTAAAGGACTTTGAAGAAATCAGGATTTTATATTCTGTTTAGAATTAATGGAGGTCAAGGAAAGAGTTGTAGTTAGTAATCTAGATTATAATACAGAGTATTAATACGCTTACTAAACTAACATTTGAAGTATTTGCTGCATTTTGAACGCACTTGTAGCATTTATTATATACGCAACAAAGGCCTCTGTGGTTTTGTTTTTCTTTCAGTCCTCTCCTATTGCATCTCTTGCAGCAGTTTAAAAAATAAAAATCAGAGGCCCCATGACTGTTTTATTTTAGGTAACCCAAGTGTAGGGGAGTGCAAAGAGGAAGCGCTTATTGAGCGGGTGACTCGGAGAGCGGTAACTGCATTGTCACTCAATATCTGCTATGAGCTGAAGGGCCGTGATGCCTTGGGAAGGACGGGGCTGGCTCCTGGAATCCTGGCCGGCCGGCAGCTGTGTCGGCCGTATACATATACGGGGCAGCTGCAGAGCCAGCTGTCGTTTGGTGTGAATCATATGGCAGGGGATGCCGTAAATAGACCAACGTGGGGTAATCTAATACCTGGCAGCCTTTTGATTTTTACTGCAGGCCCTTTCCCTCGTTCAGATAATTGAGAGGAATAATTAGTGAATAAAGAGAAGCAGAGTGCAAACAGTTGTTACGTGGAGTGTCTCAATGCTTTTTTGTGTGCAAAACCTTTATAAAGATTTCTAAGAGGTTCAGATCCTGCTTTTGTTAAACTTGTGTCAACTTTGTTTGGCTCTTTCACCCTTTTGAGAGTGAAGCATTCTGAATTGTAGCAATGTAAAGCTCACACAGACACCATGCAACCAGGAAACACGATGGTGCGGTTATGGTTTGTGCTCTTAGCAAGAGTAAGCAGTTCAGTGCAGACCTGTGAAACAAGTAAAGATGACAACTAAAACCTGAGGACAGGGTCTGGAACATGAGACTGTGGTGTCAGCTACAGACAGCTGCGTAGGAGACACAAAGTCTGGAGAAGTCCTCGTAACATCCACTCCACAAGCCACAAAACACTCCCCACTCCCTTCAGCAGCCTTCAATGCAGATGATCAGAAATGCACTGCGACAAGGCTTCTCCAGAGCAAGGAGGAGAGATGGAGGGCACTGCTGGCGTCCCATGTCCCTGCACCAGCCAGGGCTTTGTTAAGGAGAAGTGCCTGGGGGGGGGAATGAACTGTGCTGGATTCCTTCTGCTGTGAGACCTGGTAGAAGTCCCCCTCACTGACAATTCGTGGGTTTGCAGCCCTCTAAGCAGAGGCAGGAGTGTTAAAGCTAGTGAGCAAGTACCTTTGGAGGGAGCAGGGGAGAGGAAGGGAAATGTTTCCAGGCAATTTGGCTGCTGTTTTACCGCCTTACAAATGTTAGGAGTGGCATTCTGGCTCTTAGTGTTTAATGTAGATTAGTCATTTAGTATTTGTGGGTGGACTTTCAGGATCTGCAGAGCCACCCTTTGGGGGGTGCAGGTTGATATGAAGATGATGGGCATGTTTGGCTTGTCACTTGAGAGGTGACAGGTTGATGGTCTTTTCACCCCATACTGGCTCCTTGGTGCTTTGGGTTTTTTTTTTTTTTTAAAAAATGAGGTCCCATTTGGAGCAGTTTGTGACAAATAAGTGAGAATTTAACAGCTGGCTCTGTAACGTGAGAACAGTTCTCAGCCTTTGGGATTTCAAAGGTTGTGCTTATTATGGTCATAATGTGAGGGAGGGTGGGAGGAAGAGGAGAAAGAAGCTGCCATAATGTACCCACTGCCTCCTTTTCCCGCTCCTACTCACCTAGTGTGGTGAACGTGGATGCCAGTTCTTTTCAAAATGGATCTTCTGCAAATACTCTGCTGGTAGATTCGTCTGTGATACGTGAAAAGATGACCTTGCTGGGGTAAATTTTGCCTCCTGAGTTCTGTGTTCATGCCTGGTTTGGTAATGTCTTCTAAAGCCTTTTCTTTACCTTTCTGCAGGTTCTGGAAGATAATGACTATGGTCGTGCAGTGGACTGGTGGGGTTTAGGAGTTGTGATGTATGAAATGATGTGTGGTCGACTCCCTTTCTACAATCAGGACCATGAAAAGCTCTTTGAACTCATCCTTATGGAGGAGATTAGATTTCCACGCACTTTGTCACCTGAAGCAAAATCTCTCTTGTCAGGTTTGCTGAAGAAAGATCCTAAGCAAAGGTGAGACTGTTGCTTAATAGTTGCACTTTTAAGCACTTGTGCCCTTAGAATTAAAAAACAAAAAGGGGAGGGGGGGGGAAGGCTTCAAAAAGAAGTTAATAATTGTGCTATGCAGAGATGTGTCTGTGAAAGGGACTTAAATGTGACTGTTTCTATGCTGCCATATGAAATGCCCATATCACCGTCCTTGGAAAACAATTGAAAATGGTACTGCATGCATACATGCCAGCCATTTTTCTTTATTTAAAGTTGAGGAAGGTATTTCAGACAAAATTGTAGTTTTGTTTCTAATCCATTCAAAATGATCATCCACCAAGATGCAGCAAGTGGACCTACTCATTTTTATTTTAACCTTTGACATGAACTGACACTGCAAATAGCGACAGGAGGCAGCTTTGGTAATCAAAAGGCAGAACTTCAGAATATTAATTCGGAATGTTATTGCTGTTAATGCAAAACTATAGCCTGGGACAAAGCAAATTAACCCTGTCTTTGGTCATAATGAATCCAATGGCTACTGTGGGTTATAAGCTGCTCTACACAGAATGCTTTCGCCTTCTGTACCAGTTCAGGGTGCTGTCCATTTTCTGAATTTTTGTTTAAATCTGTGCCAGTGATTTAGCATCCTGCTTTGGACAGTAGGTGGTGGTGTTTGTACCATGTTTGTGGTGGAGTTTATACCCTGCTTAATCTGCTTTTCCTATTTCCTTCTTTTGTTTTTCT
>VYXH01000102.1:284404-312537 GCA_013397275.1 Burhinus bistriatus | reverse complement strand
AGAAAAAAAAAAAAACCAAACCCCAAACCCAAGCCCTTAATGGCTAACAAAAAGAGAATAGAACAAGGTCCAAAAAGGATGTTGACCTTCTCACAAAGATAAACATCAGTTTAAAAACCTGCCATCTTGTCAGCCCAGACATTTTAAAAACAAATAATATTGTGACTCTGCCCCTGATCTCCTGTCCTGAACCTTCCACTTTAAATGGGCCCCAAATAGGAAATCTTTCATGTGAGGTGCAAGCAGAGTATTCCGGTTTGCTTTCTGATGTTTATTTAGTCTGTGTGTATGCATGCACATAGCAGGAAAACAGTTTTTGCTGGTACATGGATACTTGTAGCAAGGATTTTTTTCATCACTGTAGGCTATTTCTATCACTATTTTTGATGGAAAATACTGTTGAGAGGTCTTGTAATGCAAATCCACAATTTGTACTACCAGAGGCTTCAACATAGCAGTGACATGGGGAACCAGGAACAGTTGTAGTCAGGAACACGCGCAGCCTTGTACTAGGTGGCAACAGCTGCACACCCCTCCCGAAGCCAGTGCCTGCAAGGGGACCTCCAGGAGAAGGTGGTGTAATTGATTAGCAGCCCCCCCACACTGTGCTCTGCGAGCAAGCATGGTTCCAGCCCCTGCCATCAGGAATCCTGTCCAGGGAGGTGCAGGGTTAGATACAGTTGTGACCCTTTTGTAGCTTATTCAGGTGGGGCCTTTCAATCACTGGAAACACAAGCAGCATCTGCTGTAATTTGTTCTTAAAGGAGCATCTTTGTTGAACCAAAATGCAATTTGTTTACAAACAAAGAACGCCCACTTGTTTCTAATTACAAGGTTTTCCCAATGCCAATAATTACTCCACAATATGCTCATTTTATACAAATAGCCACTTCTTCACATGTATCTTCTGCAGGCTTGGAACCAACGATGCTCTGATCTGTTGGACAGATGATTTTCATGCTGCTGATAGACATAACTATAGACTAGACAAGCCTGCACACATGCCCACAGCTTGCTAATTACACTGGTGCTTCCCAGGCTTTTTGGATCATGGACCATTCTTAAAGACTGGTTTCTCACCAATCACCGTTCACTCAACTTTTTAACTGAAGTTGCAGTTCTGCAAATCCCCTGCGCTTTGTGGCGTTTCAGGCAGTACGGAGAACTGAGCTGGAAGTACTAGGGGCAGAAGTCCCGAGTCCTGGACTTGTAGTTTTATGTTCTTTTTACTGTGTGGTCTGTGTGCTACAGTGGGCACCTGGCATATTTGGGAGTTGACTCATAGTGAGTTCATGGACCCGTATTGAAGAAAAGCAGCATGATAGCTACAGAAATAGATTCAGTGAAAAGTTAAGTAATGTGCAATAGTCTGGTTGACATTAGCCCGTTGATGATGCTTTGGGGAAACACTGAAATTTCAACAGAAATCCCCTCTTCCACAAAGTCCAGTGGTGGACAGAAGTTGGTGTCATCATAATGTTGTCTGTGGAAGAAAGCATCGGAATTGACAGCATTTAATGACTGCTGATAAACTCCAGCGTGGGACAGAGGAGACAGCCAAAACTATAAGAAATATGAAACTGGGAGGTATTGTCCCTTCCCGTAAAATCCTCGAAAAAAAAACAACAAAAAAGGTTGATATAATGAAGCTCAGTGACAAGGCTATTTTAAGTTAAGTGTCAAGGAGCTAGGGAATTGTGACCTGCATCAGTGAACTAAATCTTAAAAATTACTGGTTGTACTGAGCTGGATATATAGAAGTAGTCTTAGCACTCTGCGTTCAGTAATACCAGTTCAGTCTCAAACTTACAGGCATATGGGGAAGATGTGAATACCAATAAATTGCATTCTGCTTTTAATCATGGCTGTTTTCTAAATTTGGTCATACAAAATCCATTTTGTAAGAGAAAAGGAATTTTGAAGTTTCTTTTGGGATTGATATAAGTTTATTAATCTTGTAATGTGAGCTCTAATTTTCCTAAGAAGGAAAAAATCTATTCTGTAAATCTTTCCTTTTAATCTGACCTGAAATTCTCCTTTGCTGCTTTGTGACATGTATCAAATAAGAAGGAGGTAATCAGAGCATTTTTTCACACGAAAAACAGCAGTTTTTAACTTCTATTATTCTTTCTCTGGCTGTGGAGACTGCAGCCTGTGAAAGTGGGCATGGATCACAGCGCTCCATGTAAATGGCCTGAGTTTAGATGGGTGGATGGGTTTGTAATCAGCAGAGTGTCTCGCAAGATCTGAATCTTGGTGGGTTTTAAACTTGAGAGAACTTCAAGATGGTTTCATCTGAATTTTGATCATGCGTTTTCGCTACATACCTTAGTACTCCTTGTCATAGGTCGGGGTTATTCAGCCTCTTTCAGATGGGGTTTGTCACAGGCTGCTTCATCGACTCCTCTCTTCTGTGGTGCTGATGGATTTTGCCATTCATGAAGACTGAGAGTAAGAAGATGCAGCATTTCACAAATGCCTGTTAAAAGATTTAATGACTTCACAGAGTTGTAGTTCTGGCTTTGGAGTGCTGGAGGTGGTCACAGGGAACTGGTGATCAGTCTTTGCAGACACACAGAGATCTGGCACTTCATTCTTTCTAGTGATGGTGGTACTTTCCACATCCAGAGTGCAACTTTGGCTGCAGATGCTCAGGAATATCAGGGTCAATCAAGCCTTTACCACCTGCATGAAAACCAAACTCCTTGGTTTTTTTCCTTGTGAAAGGAGGTGATTTGTAATTAAGGTGTATATCTGTGTTCTCTGTTTGTTCTGCTCTGCTATGGGAAGGGTAAATGGCTTGAGCAAACTTGCTCTCAGGTGCAGCTAGGTCTGTAGCCCACGCAGCCACTGCTGGAGTTGGAAGAGGTATAGGTGACAGTTATGGGAACTGCAGGGGCCTGGAGGTGGTCCCAGCTCTCTGGTGGCAAGCAGGAGGAGGTAACTGCAAATAGTTCTCTTAGGCAGCAGACTTCATGCCTTGTGGGCATTCAGAGTTTTGAGACTGTGCATGACAAGTTCTTACGTTTGCTCTGAAATGTGTGTGTCTTGAGTACAGAAGTGTTTCTATCTCCAGACAACTTCAGTATTCTGGGTATCACTTGAACTACAAAGTGCTCATCAAGTCTTCATACATGTTTCACCAGGTGCTTTGAGGTAGACTGAGATTTAGCTGTTGTGAATGGTAATTTTAGTCTAAATCAGTTCAGTCCAAAGCTGTTCAGAATGAGCTTGGACAAACTCAAACAGTTCACCCATAAGAGATCTAAATTGAAGCTGAGGAAAACATAAAAGGCAAATTGAAAGAGAATGTTTTTTTTTTTTTCCCCCCAGCTTTCTAGAAACTGGTAGTTTAGAGACTTCCCAAGCCTCAGCATCCTCAAACGTGACGCCTCTGTGGTTACTAATGTTGTGAAGTGGGAGCTTTTCCAGTGTTACTAGATCCACTACATTTGTGTCGTGCACACAGGTTGTTAATGAAGAAGTGGGGAATTAAAGCTCAGCACAGAGCCGGGAGTTGCATTAGGCTTTCCAAAGGTCTTAATCTCTGAGCAGGAAAGCCTCCAAAGATTGTATGTACAGGGCTTTGGGAAGAATGTGGCCTTTTCCTTCCAAATCTGGAGTCATCAGATGATGCTGTTCCTAAAGCCAGCCAGAGCTTCTCCATGCTGATAGTGCTGGTCACAGGAAAGCGGTGTAGATGCAGTTTCTAAATCCTTCCCCATGGCTGTTAGAGGCCTCTGAAGATAAAGGCCGTAGTAAAAGAAGTTACTAGTCTCCATCCTGCCTGTATCAGAGCGTGCTCTGAGCTGGTGAACACCAATAGCTTTTGCTGAGCTGATTTTCTTGAGCCTGTTGGGTATATTTGCCCTGTTGTAGAAGCAGGTTTGGGAGCTGGGAGAGTCAGAGAAATCATGTGAAGACAGAACGGCAGCAGAAGTGGTGCCTAAAACTGTGGCCATCTTCTCAGACGAGGATGGTGCACGTGCAGTTCTGTAAGCAGAAATCTGTCACCTAAAAGTATGACAGCCTTCAGATGAGGATTTGCCCACAGTCAGAATCTGTATTGTGGCTCCTAATATGGCGAAGCACAAGCTTATGGACGGGATTATTTGGCAGGGCAGAGTGAAGACGGTTGCTGCCCACTTTCCTATGTTGGAGCCTGGCTGTCCTTACTGTAGAAACTTTTTAACTATAACACTAGAAGTTTGTGGGTTTCTTCTTAAAGAGCTGGGAATGGACCTGGGTGCTGAGAACTGTTTACATTTGCACGGACAAGTAGAGAAACAATATTTTTCCTGTGATCCACTAATTGCAATCTTCTGGCTTGTGATAATAATACTTTAACTGTTGACTGTATTTATATTTTTATATATATATGTAAAATTACACTACATAAATTCTAAAAAATATTTGCACATGATTTATCTCTGATAGAGATACCTGGTTGCCCTTGTTTTGTGGACCACAGGCATTTGTCATTAAATGATTAAAGAAGCTTGCAAGCAATACACAGTTTCATAAAAATTAAAAATGTGGAAATGGTTTCAGTTTACTAGTGATGTTGCACTTTATTAATAATTTTCTCCTTGGGATTTAGCTGTAATATAGAAACCAAGGCTCTCAAATATAGATGGAAGTTAAGTGAATAACCGGAATTGATTGGCAGGTATCTTTTAAGGAGACCAATTATGGAGAAGTTTGGGTTTTGAAGGGTTTAGTTTTTTGGTTTTGTTTTTCAATTGCTTTTTGGCCTCAGCACTTTCTGTTATATTTCCTTGTATACTGTAAATCTCGGTAGCTTTTTCTTTTTAAGTCCTATTTATACTATTTTTGATTCTGTCTGAAGACTTAAATGCACAAAATTTAACTTTACTGTACAATAATCTCTTAAAGACTTTTATTCCTGCTATATTTTTCTTCAGTTGTTGCATGTCCTTACAAAAGACAAACCTGCGGCTCTTTCAGTTCTCAGTGGTGCTTAATTTTGTTCTCCTTGAGAGGGTCCTTTCGTAATAATTCCGAAAAGCAAGAGTGTATATTGGAATAAGTCCATATTCAAAATACGAGGTTTCTGTCATTTTCCCATTTGCTTTGAATGGATTTGTAGAATAGCATAGATTTTTAAAAGGTAAGTAAAAACATCTGGGGTTTTTCTTGGCATTTCCCTGAGTATGTGTTTGCCCTTCACGGAACAAAGGCTCGTATTAGATAACATATTCTCCAAAGCACTCTGGCTGCAGCCAGCCAGCCTTCCTGCGTGCTTCTGCAAAACAAGATTCAGGTTCTTCTTAGCTCATAGTCACTCCTGAACTTCCGTGCAGAAGTGCAGACTGTTGACATCTGTGGATAAAGAGGATTGGCTCAACCCTCTTCTTCACCAGCTATCATCATCTGCACTGGGGAAGCAACAAGGAGCCTGGTAGAGACTTGGCAAAGCCTCTAGACCTGTGGGGAACCAGCTGAGAGATGATTACCCACAGAGTCTGTCTCTGTTCCCAGGCTGCCCTGGAGTTTGTCTCTGTTCCAGGCTCCTCTGCAGCTGTACAGCGTGCTGCCAGGCAGATGGGAGAGCCATCGTCTGGCTTGGTTTGGCCTGTGGGGCTCTAGGGTGAACTTAGGCTTGGTCTTAGAGCTTACTTGGGGAAGGAGAGCATCACCCAATGCTTTGTGACTCGAAGATGGGGGATCTGTTCCCTGTTCCACTGCACGTTTCCTGAAGGAACGTGAAGGAGCAAACCCCTTAGGTTGCTGTGCCACTAAATGAAAGAGGGCTGGGAAGCAACGATGGACTCCGAACTGCCAGGCACCTCTGCTCCTTGGTCTCTCTGGTACAGCGGTTGGCCTCTGCCAGCTTGTGCTCTCTGAAGACAGTGCTCGGGCATGGCTGAGAGAGTTGCATTGCCCAGTTGGCAATATGGACAAAGTGTCACCATATTTGACTCCTCCTCGCTAAACAATCATCCAACGCTGTCCCAACAGCATTGTGCCTTCAAACTATGTCCCAGAGCATGCAGTACAGTCTCAAGCTGTCAGAATACCAGCACTTCAGTAGGCCGTAGCACAGCCTTCACATTATCTCTGATATTCTGAACCAAAACCCTTCCCTCCACCCCCCAAGAATCACGTGTTAGGGCCACAGGGGTAATTACTGCATGTGGCCCAGAGGAGATTCAGGGCCAACTGCTGTGTAGCAAGGATGAGGCCTGGCCGGGCAGCTTGCGTTCACGTTCAAAGAACAGTCCTTGGCCCGTTTTTCTGTAGCAGTATAGCTCTAGCCTTGGTCACGTAGAGCCGTTGTTCCAAGCTCTTAAAATAGGGATAATATCTCAGTTTGTCAGTGGCACCAAGAATGAGAGAACAGGCAGATACTAGACGTCAGTGTGGATGAACATGGTGACACTTCTTGTCCTTAATATCCTGAGCATCTTAACCCTGTTACCTGAACGTAAGTCTCCTGCTGATCACTCAGTATGTGTTTTGTTTTCTCAGTGCGTGCCTTTGCTTGCAGATGTGGTTCAGTCTTTTAGAGAACATTTTAACCTCCACAGCAAAATCTAAGCATCTGTTAGCTCAAGACTGCAACTAAACTGATTGCATCTATCAGCTGTGTGGACAGTTTTATTTTGGAATAAAAGTGCTTTATCTTGATATACCTTAAGTCAGTAAGACACCCTTTGTGCTTTGGTGAAGCCGAGGAGGAAAGATTTGCATACAACACGATATTATCACTGCAGTTGTCAACTGTTTTCTTTAATGGAAATTTAAATCTGGTTGCATAAATCAGTTTGTCTTAAAAATCCTTGCCTCTTACACTTCAAAATCAAATTCAGTTTTACTGCTGGTGTCAGTCTGCTCTAGAAAATTGCAAGAGGTAGTCACTTGAAAGAGAGAAGGGTGTGTGGCTCAGACCTTCTACTTGCAGGATCTGCTGTGGTCCCTAAGACAGTATCTTTCCTGAAAGGCAGGTCTTTTGGATTGTGATTTATTTTTTTTTTCCCTTTGTTTGTCTGTTTAAGAGAGACCTTTATTCTAATTCTATTTGTTAGCCTGTTTTCAAATCTTTTAGTGGAACTGTGTTGAAGCCTAAAATAGACTATCCTGCAGCCCTTGCACAAAACCAAATATGAAGCAAATGCTAGAACTGCTCCTAAATGTATTATATAAACTCAGAATTTCTTCACTACCATTTATTAAAAATTGTATGAGAAAAATAACTGTACTCAAACATTTAATTGCTTATTTTGCCCCAAACAGGTTAGGTGGTGGTCCTGATGATGCCAAGGAGATTATGCAGCACAAATTCTTTGCCGGCATTGTTTGGCAAGATGTATACGAGAAAAAGGTATTTATACAACTGTTCTCCCAAGGTGAATTGTAGCTGTGGATATACTGAATGTTTCAAATTTTGTTACCTTCTGTAAGGTACACAGAAGCCCTCCACAGAAGAGGTTTGCAATTGTTTTTAACAAGACGAAATTGCTTCATGTTTCTTAAAATACTGTAATCGGACTACTTCTGAACCAAAGCTTTTTTTTGCAATGAGAAGAGTATCTATCGGTGAGATACCTGTTTCTGTGACTGAATAAATAGGATGTAACCAAAATTGCTTTCAAATTTAAACAGTATATAAGCTTTTAAAATGGCTTTTCCTGTGAATTCTCGTTGCCATTCCTTGCTATCAACTGATGTATCCCTTGTGAGCCCAGGAGTTATTGCTGGTTCCTGAGCATCTGAAGCATAACTTCCTAGAAGCAGTAGTGGAAGATGGGCTATTTGTTCCCTTTGCATTTTTCCTGTCTTGAATGATGAAATTAGACTCAATAGGCAAATGCAGGGAAGTGTAGGCTTTCACATCAATCCAAGCCTAATACTTCTTTTTTTTTGGTGACAGAGGGACGATGTGAAGTGTCTGCACTTCATGGTGTTTCTCATTGGTTTTCCTTGAGACCCACTGAGTTTGTAGGCTTTCCAATGGGAGCCACTGAAATCAAAGAGCCCAGCCCTTTCCGTATGAGTGTGTTTTATCAGTTGTCTATGTCTCACTGTCCCTTCGTCACAGATAACTTACTCCACTCCTCCAGGTTGCCCTGCTTTGTGCTCTCAGGGCAATTTGTCCTCTCCCATTTGATTCTCACCAGCCACGTTTTCTATAATGCTCACGTGAAACGCAGCTAACTAAAACATGGGTCTGGTGATTCAAGGCTCCCATCTACTGGAGCCACATGATCTCACTCAACCCCAGCCTTTCCCAATTTCCCTCCTTTCCACTGCAGCCCCTCATGATACCAGATCTCATTTGATCTCTAAATACAGTTTAGTTCTCACTCCAGTTGGTGGGAGCAAGTAAGAAACTTAGCAGAAACTGAGTTTTAATTCTTTGGATTCTTTCAGTAAAACTGATACAGTGATCTAGTAGCAATGTTTGTATTCCTAAAAAAAAAAAAATAGAGCATAACACCGCTGGTTTCCATACTGTAGTGGGAGTATTGTCCAGTGCTTGTATACAATTACAAAGAGTGCTCTGTTTCCTTCTCTTCTTTCACTTCCTCACCAATTTGTGTGGCTAAAGGGAACTGAAAAAATCATAAAATAAGTTTTTGTGCCTTGAAAGCGTAGATACAATTTAGACCTCTGTCCTTTCAAAGCATCCCTTGAGGGAGAGCTGCGTGCGGTCATGAGAGCAGGAGGGAGTTGCGTGGATTTTATTCAGTAGAATGTAAAACGTGTGTCTGAATTACTGTTCAAGAGAGTACAAGAATAAGAGGGTATCCCCATTTTCACCCAGCTGACAAGCTGAATACTTGGAGTTTTGCTATTTTTTTGCAATTTAAGGTAAAAAGTTGATAACGAGGCTCAAATGTCTTCAGTGAAGTTATTTGTCATTTGATGGTAGTCCTGGTTCCCTGAATGGAGGAGAAATCACACAAGCTGGAGACAGTTTATTTATCCATAGGACTGAGAAAGCCTTCATAAATTGTTCTGTAGTGGTACTGACTCAGATTGTTGTGGAAACTACCAGGAAGTCCCAAATGTTACATATTTTGGAGAAAACAGTGTGCTAATTGAGACTGTTTCTGACCTTGGCATATCCAAGGAGGCTAGATTCTGGTTTTGCTCCTGTCCCGTTAGCGTGTGCATCTGAAACGGCCATGCTATGCAAATGAAGAGATTTCAAAAAGCCAGTAAGTAATTGCTGCCTATGTTCTGGGTGGTCCAAATTGAATCTTGTGGCATTTACCTGAAATACAGTCTCAGGGATAAAAGCTGAATTTTGTCAGCTGCCTAGAGGTATTATGTGCTAAGCTTGGTTACCCACTATCTCCAGATAATGGTGAATATGTTTATGAATATAGGCTTGGGATAATCAAGAACACTTACTTTGTAATTAAGCTTTTTGGAAACATAGCTTTGCTTTGAATTATAAGGAGTTTTGAATAACTGGGGTTGTCCCAAGAATTTAAAATATTCATTAGACTCTCCTGGAAGAGTGTTGTTATTTGTCTCTGGTGCAAAGAAATTTAATTTGCAGTATTTTGCCCACCTACAAGCAAAACATAGGCAATGAGATTTTAATCACATGTTTTTTTCTGGTCTTTTTTTGTCTCTTAAACCAAGATAAACCTGCGGGTATCATGCTGGTCTGCAGCAGTGGGAGGCTCCAGGTGGCACCTCTCTGCCAGTTGAACTGCAGAGCTATTGCAGTGACAGCTTTTTAGTAAAGCAACATATTTGCTTGGTAAAACCACCGTTAGAGCTTTCTGCGGCTTCCCCTCTGTTTCCAGCTTAATGTTCTGAATTTGACAGCTAGGGGGAATAAAAAATTATCTTGTGGGTGCATCATAATCTGTCTCAAATGGCTTTTAACAGATACTAAAATAAAAGGGAAAATGATACAGGCTGCGCTAGCCCATTACACGTGTTCCGACTTAGGATCACTGCTCCGAGTCATTCTGATGTGCGTAGTTCAGGTGTCTGCTGCAGTGCCCAAGTCCTAAATCACTCTGTGCTGGGCACGGCAAACTAGAGCAACTGGGAGCATTGCGAGTGCCAAACCCACCATTAGCTTAAAAGGACAGATAGAACTTCACGCACGCATGCACACACAGCTTGTCAAAAACAAACTGAGGTTCACTTTAAGGAATAGGCAGACAACTGCTATAAGGAGAAAGACAATAGAGTTAAAATGTGAAAGAAAGAATGCTCGTCCTCAAGAGGGTTTTTATACATAATATGCTGGTTTGACTTGATTGACAATAGCATCATTAGCACTATAACGCGAAGCATTCCCTCTTCAATAGCTTCAGGAGGACTGTAAAGCTCAGAGTGACTTGTAGCTTTGGGATATCCTGTTTCCTTTTCCTTTTTAAATTCAGGACATAAAGACCACTTCTAAGGACCTAATTTTTTTCACAGAAACATTTGCCAGGCTCCTTTAAGCCACCCTTGGGCACAGAGGGCCATTAATAATTTTAAAAAATTATGATTAATATATACTGTAATTGTGCTCTCTTATAATAAACAGAATTTTTATGTCCCTTAATTTTTAAAGATTGGTTTAAAAGTGTAGAATGTTTCTTTGTATTTAGAAATACCACTTTATGTGTAGATTACACTTCTTAAAGTCTTCACATTGAAAATGACAGAGCTTCATTGGATTGTTGCTTGTAAGAAAGGGCAACGCTGTTAGGTGCTCTCAAAACAGATCAGAAAGGTGATCCTGGCGACAGGGAGCTTGAAGCTAGTGGTTTTCTTATTTACCAACTTGCCAAGCAAATGATTCTTCAGATGTAAGATGGAGGAAAAGTTGGGGGTAGGGAAGAGGTGTTTTGTACATTCAAGATTTGCTGTTGTTTTCCAAGTAGTGATTTCTGTCAATGTTGCCCGTACTTCTGTAAGAGCAGAAGTGCAAGTCTCCGGGTCACTCCTTAATTCCAGTTGGAGCAATTTACCATTTGCCTTGATAAACCTTTCCCTGCAGCTTCAGATTGGAAGCCATATACTTCCTCAATCACGCTCCTAAATTGTTGCCTGGTGTGGCTCTGTGCTATTAAAAGATGGCCATGCTTAACCCCAGTGGTGGGCGAACTGAAGCCCAGCACTGAGAGCTATTACATGTCCTCTGTGGGAGGGCTAAGAACAGTGTTTACATTCTGTTTCTACCGCATCGTGCAGCGGGGAGGTGAGCGAGGTCTGAATCCCGCTCCATTGCCCTCCAAAATTGTACGTGTTCCAACTCTGTGCATCTGTATGCAACTAGCTCCACCACCCCGCTTCCCAGGCATGCTCCTCCTCCAGCCCCAGCCAAGCAGCTCCGCTCCATCTGGAGTTCCTCTTGCCAGAGCTCGCCTAGGTACACATGGATGATTCTAGCCTGTCTGCCCAAGCGAGTGTCAGGAATAAAACCCAAATAGTGCAACGCGTGGTGTAACGAGAGGAGGATGTTCACTGCTAAGTGTGCTCGGGTTTTTTTGTAAAGACTCCAGATTTGCTAAGTTCAGAGTTGGTATCAGACTGCTTTTGGAGACTTGGGAATATAAAAGCTTAATGTTGCTGCTGCCGTGTCTTAAATGCTCCCGGGTTGGTCCGACCTACAGCACAGTTGCAGTCAGATTTGTATGGGCACAATAGCTCTGTAGCTGAAATGTTTTTGTGAACTTTACAACCTTTGTGGTGATACGCAAGTCTAGCTGATCAGTTTGGTATCACTGAGCATCTTTCTTACTCCTTTTCATCCTCCTCAAGCATAAATCTGACTAGATGCAGTCAACAATTCCATACAATTAAGTAGGGAACTAGTATATACTATTATTTTTAAACATTTGTAAGCGTGTTATTTATTACTTGAAGAAATGTTAGGATTCTAGGTTTTTCTTTGTGCAGTTAAATGCTAGAGGCAAAATGACTTAAATGCCCCATAAATAGGAAATGCACACCTAAATAAATACTTTTTACTGTATATGGTTCCTTCTTTAGGAACTGGCGTTTTAAAACTTATTTTAGGAATACAGGAAAAGGCACTGTAGCTCATAATTCTATTTGAAATTCTACCTGTTTCAAACAGTGCTGCAAGAACCTGTAAATGTTGGGTTGTTTTTTTTTTTTTTTCTTTTCATAGCTTGTACCTCCATTTAAGCCACAAGTTACATCTGAAACAGATACAAGATACTTTGATGAAGAATTTACTGCACAGATGATAACAATCACTCCTCCTGACCAAGGTAAAGTTTTCCCAAATGTTGCCTACTATTTTTTCCAGTCAACCAGAAATAATTTGCTGTAATGTTACCTGGTCTCTTCAGAACATCTGAAAAAGCATCAGTTTAAACTTGCTGGTTTTCTATATATGTATTTGACCAAGAAGCTAGTAACTGATGTGAAACTTTCCACGTCTTTCCAGTTTGGGAAATGAAAAACCTGTTCTAGAAGATAGTGAAATTATTTGTACTCTGGTCTTTTCCAAATCTGCACATTCCCACTGGGAAATAATTCTGTTCATGAGATTTGCATGCATACATCTGCACACACACTGTGTATATGGAGGCAGTCAATTGAGTATGGGCTAATGTCCATATTCAGTCAAAATATATTTTAGTTTCATGGTAACTGAGCATGTGTGATGCTCTGCAACAGCAATTGCCAGAAATTCAGAATGTTGAATATGGATTTAAGCAGTGCAGCTCCTAGCAATTTTAAATGGACGTCTGAACACCTGTTTACCTACAAAAATCATGATCTTCTGTGATGCCCATTTAATGGGGTGAGATTTAAGACTTCCTGTTTCTTTGCCCTTTCAAGTTATAGAAGAAAAAGGGGACGGTGAAATTTTCTGAGATAACTTTACTGTGCATTATCTTATTGTTTGTTTGCTTAAAAAGGTAGCAAGTGTTGTCTACTGGTTTTTTTCATTTTTCAGATGACAGCATGGATTGTGTAGATAATGAGAGAAGACCTCATTTTCCTCAGTTCTCCTATTCAGCCAGTGGAACCGCTTAATGTTCTGCAATGTTTTCCCATTCAGAAACAAAACAGACTGCATTTTGGGGACCTTACTTCAATGGACACTAGAGAACTTTCTATATTATCTGAATTACAAACTGTGTTTGTATTACGATTTAGATGAATTTGTAGGAAGCCTCACAGATTCTGTATTTAAAACAATTCTTTGATGCATTTTTGAGAAGGAAAACAAATCCATTCTTAAAGTATTACGTCAAGGCTTTTATGCTGAATGACCATAGGTTTTTAAGAATATACACCAAAACTGTTTACTTTAGAAATAATTAAGGTATTCAACATATCAGCAACTCTGACCAGAAAAATCCCCTTATTTTATTTATTTCATACAGTTCATTATCTAAATATAGAATCTGCACTCTGAACAATTAGATTTATATAGGAAGAAATAAGACTTTAGTAGCTAGTGCAATAATATAAGCAACAAAGTGAACAAACTCTGGAGGGTTAAGGTTCAAACTCATTTTGGACAGCAGTGAAGCGTCATCCAACTCCAGAAAACCGACTATAGGAACAGCATTAATGGCCTCAGTGAGGTAAATCAAAAAGCAAAAGTTATTTTTGTTATAACATCTGCTACAAGACATTACATATCAAACTGCAGTGGAATTGCCGCATCGTACAGATGAGTATTCCATTCTAGACAGTGCATTTAATTATTGCATTTGCGTAGAGTTTAGGAATACTTCATAGGATTGGCTTCTCAGAACCTAGAAAACGCTTGATTTACCAATCTGATATGAAATGCAACAATGCAAAATCACCCACTTTCACCACTGTATAAAAATACCATACAGGTCTAAGTGAGAAATCACCTTAATAAGTGAGTCAACCAGACAAAAGTACATTTTGGCACTGAAGTAATGACTTGTTGCCGCTTTTTTTTAATGAAAAGATATATGAATATATATAAACACTTAATGATTTTTTGCGTCATGCCAGATCATTTCTTCTTTCTTGAGTGTGCATTAAAGGCATCAGCAGTTCATGGTGCCTTCTCACTCTTGAAGATTCACTTTAACAGTGTTTCCCATGTGTAAGAAAAAAACTAGGTTGAAACTTCATATGTGTTTGAATAATAATGGTGTTCAAAAAGTGAATTTTTTTTGGTTTGTTTTTCATTTTTAATCTTAGTGGAAAATTCCCCACACCCTATTTTTGTTGTATCATGTTTCTTTGTAATTTTCATAAAAGCAGTCTTATTCTGCCTCTGCTGCGAATGAATTTATTCCATTGTAGGTTGCGTTCTCTTAAATTGCTTTTTTTGTTTTTCATTCTCTTGACTGTATAAAAAATGATGACATGTACTGCAGTTAACTAGCATTTAATTTTTTTATTTGAAAGGGAGTATCTTATGAAAACCCTCTCTTCCCCCTTTCTATCAGAAACTGCTGTGTTTGCACAGAGAGCCCATCATCTTGATTTTTTTTTTTTTTAACAACATTCAACTCTAGTATTTCTACTCATGATATGAAAGTTTCCCTCCAAATACTTAAATAAAAACTGCTTTAACAAGTTAGGTTCTTATTTCTTGTGGTAGGAGCCTTCTGAATTTGTAGAGATGCAACAACTGCTCCGGTTTCTTGAGTCTGATGTGCACATCACTGAGGGATTTAGGCTTTTCTGCCCCTCCTCAGTTGTTTCATCTCTGTGCTGATCATTATGTAAAGATAATTTTGGAAAATGTTTGTTCAAAGAAATACACTCTGTGCCAGAAATAGTTTATCTTGAGGTGAACGAGGGACAGGCCTCATTTTGCTGTCCTCCTGATGCCAGTGAGATTGTGTTACTGAGGCCCTAATCTTCAAAGGTATTTCTATTCCAGTCACTCGGGCCAGTGTACAATATATAATACTGCGTTTCCTTTCTAGGCACTAATATTAATCGCTTCTGGGAGGTAGTTATACAAGGCTGGAATGTCCTTTTTCGAACAGGAATACAGAGAAAAGTACAAGAATGACTGAGAACAACTGCAGTATGCTTCAAACTAAGCACAGAAGTTGCAACTGTAGTAAGCCATTAAGCACCCAAAATGTGTTCTGGTTCAAGGAATAAGCTATAATTCCCAGCAGAATTTGCTGCACATTTTATGCAAGGAGGGAAGGTGAAAGAAGGGATCTGTGTCTCTGTAGAGACTGATGCTGGACAGGCTGTCCCATTCTGCAAGTCAGATCTCTTCACTGCTCTCCTTCCTTTGCTCCCAAGCCTTCATCTGAGTTTGCAGCCAGCCTGCGGACGAAGTCCAAGGAACTCTTCTGCAAGTCTACAAGCCCCAACAAGTTCTGAACTAAGACACTTCATGCATCCAAATATAGGCAACACGAATGAGCAACGGTTACCATGATCTGCCCCAGGAAAATCTGGTCTTCCAAATGCAGGAACAGACACGGATCGGGTCGTTCTGTTGAGGCTGATTACGTCTCGGAATAGTATTTTTCTGCCAGTTGTTGTTAACGGATTTTTGTTTTAATTCCCATATATAAAATGGAACTTAAAAAAAAAAAAGTTGCCAAAAAAAGGCTGGGAGTCTTAGTATTGTTAGCAACAGTGAGCTGAGTGCCACACCTGAATGCAGGGCCTTCTGGATATTCTCCTTCATTTGCCTGTGATTATTCAAAACGCCTTGCCTTGAATGATTATCAGCATTACAGCTGTCTACCTGCAAATATAAAGTATGTTCTTTAAATTTCGATTTAGCACTGAAAATCCTATCACCAAAGTCTGTGACCCGAGTGTCATTCACCTCAGCTTGCTTTTGTACCATATATGCAGAGACTGCTTAAATCTTGCAAGTTCCTTTAGCTCTTTTACTTGAAAACTCAAAACTTTTCTAACTCTCTGTACAGCCAAAACCTCCTCATTCTTCCTTCTGGCATTGACAGATGTCATCTTGCTCCGGTGTTGTACATCACAGCAAAGATGGTACATCCCAGGTGCAGAACACTGGTAGTATACATATGTTACAGCCCAGGAACTTGGTTGTAAACTCAGGTTGGGAGAAAACCAGAAAAAACCTTTGCAAGAACAAGTAAGTGACATGCAGTCTCTGTGTGCCTTTGACTGCAGTCAGAAGACGACATCAGCTGAGCGCTGGTTGAAACAGATACACTGCTGCTTGTGCTCTTTGGGGTTAACGGGCACCGGCAGAAGCCGGGTAATTCTGCAAATTCCATTTTATATTCTCTTGCGTAACTAAAACATCCACTACAATCCCATTAGGATATGGCAGGCTGTTCTCCCTTTAAACTGGGTGAAGATCACCGTGGTTTATAGCATTCCCACCTCTGCACAAACTATGACCTCTCACCCCCCACAATAAACTAAACTGCTCTTTCTTCATTTTTCTTTCTACACCATCACCCCTCCAGCAGGTAACCTCCACGTGCTCTCCAGCTGCTGCACCGCTCTCATGCGGGTCTCCAGTATCTCGGCTGCTATTGGAATTTGCTTCTGTTTTTTTCACCTGAGAAACAAATTAGGATAGTTTTTGGAGGTTTGAGGGTGAAAGCTTTCCTTGATTGTTTGAATTGCATGATCTTTGGTTTAACTGGGGATGAATTTTCTTGTCTGCTAGTTTGGGTTGCTTACGTGCATTTAAATGCTCAGTACAGGAGCGCTGTATTCATACTCCAAAGTGTTTGTGGGTTTTATTTAAAATCTTTGTCAGAGAAAATACCCTGTTGCCTTTTAGAGAGCTAAGTCAGATTTTTATCTCTGGTAGCAGGCTTTAGGATAGTGGTCCCAAATTAGAGGTCACAACATACAGTGGGAATGCAAACTCCGAGGAGGTGGAATTGGAGAAGAGAAGCCCACACATGTAAAGCACCCGGGAGAGTTGTATGGGTTTTCTGCCTGAGAAATTTGGGAAATGATAATTTAGGAGGAAGGTTTGATTTATTTCACTGTATCTAAAAGAGCTTCAGAGGTAAAAACACATTTGAAGAAATGGGCGAATGTAAAAGGATCTTGTTTCTTCAGTGTTGCAAATGAGTGTGTTTGTCTTCCACTTTTAGCTCAATTTTCTTAATAACAGGGAGGTTAATTGCCACTAGAAGTAAAACGAAAAGAACACACAGTGCCTATAGCAATTGGGAGCTTATTATCCCTAATGCAGCTGAGTGTACAGACGTTTGGTAGCTCTGTCTAATGGAACATATGTTGCATTCTAATCAGGTGATGAGTAGTTGCTCTGTGTCTGAAATAATTTTAAACAGAACTATTTTGTTACAGTAGTCCCTGCATGCCATGATTTTTTTCCTTTTAATTTTTGTAACTGCAGGTCACCATCCTGGTTCTGTGAGCATGGTGGGTTTTTTCTTGAGGACCCGATCGAGGACTTAATATGTGAAAATGCTACTTCCCCCTGTGGTTTTTCAGCATGCTTGTAACTCAGTTCTTGGTTTCTCCTTTGCTGAAGCACTGCTTCACGTGGTTGTCTGCCTGCTACTGCTCACTACCTGTTTTCTTTAGAGATGGAGTTTATGAACTTCTTCCTGTGTTTAAATGTAACCCCAGTCTATGCTAAGATTCTATTTTTGTGAATTTTTCCACAGTTACTTTGTTTTCTGTCATATTGCCCTAACTGCTTGTATTTGCATCTTCATCAGGTCTTTGCATTTGTTTCAACAAGATAATGACTGCACAGACGTCGGTTGCTGTATTTTCTGAATGTTGAGGGTCTCTCAAATTCTGCACATTTTTAAAATACTCCATAACTTTCGCCCCACAGAAGATGCTATAATTGAGTACAAGAGTGAAAATTCTTCACAGAAACAGGAAATGCAATCCCTACCCCAAATTTTGTGATCTTTAGTTATTTGTTAACTCTACCATATCTATTTCCTTGCACTATTGTGTTCTTACAGTACTGATGCTGTTAGCCAGGAAACTGTTGTGTAGTACTGAGAAAACCCGTATCAGAACAAAAAATGGTGACTGATCTTCAGCAGAGTGCCTGGGAATTCATTGAAATTGGATGAAAATGATCAGAAAATACATGCTTTAACATTATATTGTTTTGGAAAAAAAGCAAAACCGGTAATGCTGTTTTACCTTCAGTTTATTTGAGCTATTGGAACAAATTGGACTTCTTTGGGGAAGTCTTGCTGACCGTGCTTGGAGCAGGGGCACTGGGCTAGATGAGCTCCACAAGTCCCTGTCAACCTCAACTAGTCTGTGATTCTATTTGGTGGTTTAGGTCCTGGATTTGACAACCTGTGCTTAATTGAGGGAGGTTGTTCATGTGCGTTTTCTATCTCTGGTATGTATTTATACTTTAAGACTGACAAGACCTGTATGCTACTTCTATACAATCCATGTGACTTGGCACCAGCCTTGCTTTGAGATGCTTCCAGTAGTACAAATCCCACCTTTTTCTCGTTTTCTTTTACTGCATTGGCCCTGGTCATCTCAAGTTCACTGCACTTAAGTGTTTTAAGCAAAGTATGTGTATCTTTATAGAATTTGTACAGGTTTTATTGCATTATAGTTTTGTAAGTCATTTTCTCAGGGATATGAAGAGTACATTGTATTCTAGTATATTGTCACTAACTGAACCGGAGGTTGTCAGCATGTTCCTCTAAAAGCAGGAACACCAACACTTGCCCTTGCATTGCTTGAGAGGGGTGCAGGCAGGCTGGATACTCTTAAGTTTCCTCCTGACGTGACTAGGAGAGAAAACGCTGAGTGATATTTAGCCTGTGAGGTGAAGGATGATGTCTGCTTTGCGTTAGGATTTGCACTCTAACAGGATCCTTTTTGGCTCTTCCTGAAGGGCTGCATTAACAGCATCACCACCAGGCACTTTCATCTCTGCTTGGTTTTGGTGGTTGTAGCTTTTCCTTTCCACAGTGTCATGCCCAAAATAGGTATTACTTTAACGTTCTTTTCACCTGTCTGACACAGGTCACTCAGAAATTGTTTCTAGTGCAGGCTGGACCTGCCAGCTCCTTTAAGGTGGCTGGCACCTGGAGCTTCACAGCTGTTCCCCATGGATTTGCAGATGCTTCCAGTTTGCTGACTGCCATTGAAAATGCCAGTTTGACTTGGGTCTCCTGACAGGATTGAATCCAGCAGCTTGCCATGTGTCAGCAGCACCTCAGTCAGGAGCTCGCAAGGTCTGCACTGTAGAGTCTCCTCAGCCTGAAATTGGCTTATTTTTAATTCAGTGAAATGCACATCAGTTGCAACACCTTTTCCCACACAGAGGCCTGGCATGTAGGGACAATACAGCATTTGAGTGGTTCGTTTGGTTGGTTTTTTTTGTTTCCATAGCTAATGAACTTTTCTAATGTATTTGATAAATTGCTCCAGTGATTTTAAAGGCTTTATGGATGTGCAGAAAGTTCAAAACATAAGCCCTTTAATGAACTTTAGTAAGGAAAATTGAATGATGATAATCTTAAGATGTTTGCAGCATATAGTAAGCTTTCCATACAATATGCTAAGCTGCTGCAGTTGTTCATTATTATGATATTACTGGGGAAATGAAACTAAACAGGAAGACAGGAATACCTCCTGACAAGTATAAAACGAAACTGAATAAAAACAGAGTGGAAAGAGCAAGGTCGCTTGGTGCAACTGCTGACTGGAAAGTTGCAGAGGAAGGGAAGTATAAGAAAGCAGAACAAAATGTACTTACTTACACAGGTGAGGTTGTCATAAATTTAATGTGTAACTAAGATAAAGGGTTAAACTTAGTATTTCCCTTTACTTGACTGTAAAACTTGAAATCACATTACCTTTCCAGAGTTTTACTTTCTGTGCTCATTTGCTCAGCTGTTAAGGAAGTGGAGATCGAAGGTGACTGCTTGTTATTTAAAATGGATGGGTTTTTTTAATCCTAGTAAGTAGCAAACTGTGTTGTGATGAGGGTGATGCCTCCTGGGCTGCCCAGTAGTTTTCTAGAAAACTTCGAGAGACTTGTCACATCTGTGCTTTGTTGGAGGTAGGAGAGGTATCCTAACACTATAGGAAAGCACTGAGACTGACTGATGAAGTCAGTGTATGAGTGACGCAGTGTTGTCTGGGGTTCCTCTGTGCAAAACAGTCATGTCAACTTTCTTTTCAGATCAGGGCTGGTGGTCCAGTCTTTATTAATCATCTCTCAATAAGGAAAAAACACGGGTGCATGTTATAAGAAAGGAAAAGTCAACAAGGATACTTTTCAAACATGGAGAAAACCCTGGATATAAATACACCGATTTTTCTAACAGGTTCAGCTGAAATTTTCACAGTACCGAGATGCGTGCGTGCACATGTCTAAGTAGCATATGATACGGGCATGCAGACTGGTGGAGGCCCCGAGCACTCGAGGGCTGCTGGAGAGGAAGGCTGTAGCAGCACAAAGAGGCTTCCAACTCCCCATCTGGAAAAATCCCCCACAGGAGCACAGGCAGTGGTAATGCCATCTGTCTGTCTTCTGCAGAGCGGATCTCCTCTCCTGCAAGCAGGAAAAAAGCTGGCACACGGAGGTGGGCTTTCAATTCCCTGCTGCACAGAGGTTGGATGCAGATTGCTGGGTGTTACCTGTAGAGACCAGGCTGCTCGTTTCTGTCCCCTCTCCCTTTTTAGTCAGTTTTGTCTGAATTCCAGTTCTCTTTATTTCGCCTTTTGACTTTTTCCTTATGACGCCTTCCTACTTCCTGTCTCTTCCCAGCAGACAAGAAACAATGGATTCCTTCTTCTTCTGCAGTCCCTTCTAGAGGGTATATTATGAACTGACATAATATCTCTTACTTTAAATATTTTCTCTTGGGCAGTGTCCTGATGCTGGATGCTCCTTGGGTCACTGTGGAGACTTTAGAGACCAAGTAAACAGCTAAACTCCCTTTTAAATGGTAAAAGAAAGCTGCAAGACCCTCTTTCCTTGGTCTCCCAGACAGGTGCAGATTTAATGAGCAAAAGGGCGTATGGCAGTTAAAGTCTATAGTGTAGTCCTTCTTTCTCCCACCAGCACTTACCTGGTGTGGCACAGGAACTGGGAGAAAGTCCTGGCCATAGCCTCCAGTGTGGGTCAGGACTGTGCCTGCTGCTGGTCTGGGTGTGGTGGCTTTCCTAGAAGATAAAAAATACTGAAGACAACCAAGTATTTGACTTTAGGGATGGATGTGAAATCTTATTCATCTGTCTTATCTATCAATGAAATCTTATTTTGGATACTACAGTTCCTTAGTGTAGTGAAGCTGGGTGAGTTAATTTTGTCATCTGACCCAAACCTATAGGACCACTTTACATTGTCTATATAAACCCGCATCCTCAGGGTTTCTTGTAGAGTCTTGACTGATGTGTTATGGCATGAGCTTACCAAAGAAAAGAGCATGTCTCCCATTGAGTTTTAAAGTGATTTCCTATTCCTGTTGATTTTTTTTAATATCCTTTCTGCTGTAGAAGCACAACTAGAAATCACTAGGGTAAGAAGAGGAGAAAACTGCCCAGCCCCTTTCATGATTCACTCATTTCTTTAGTAGAGTTCAAAGGGAGTCACAGTTGCTTTCAAAAGAACAACCTGGTCATCCCTCACTGTCTGGAATCCATCTCTGTTCCAGGGCATCCCTAAATTTGTATGGTTTTCCAGCTGGTAAATGTAAGAACCCTGGGGAAAGCAAAACAGACCATTCCTCTGCCCTGTATCTAGCTTATCTTTTCATTGTGGTATGAACTATCAAGTTTAACCTATCTAGAGTTCTCTATAAAAATACAGTTAAACCCTGATAAGATATTAACTGATAATTGCTGATGGAAGACATTTACATATTTTCTTTAACTCTTTAAAACTCTTGTAAACTCTTAAGAGCTTATTAAAATCTGGGAAACTAACATCAACCTTCTTCAGCATCCTCAAGTTCACTGCCTCAGTCTGCCACCTGTACATCCTGAGACCTATTTAATCCAATTTTCTAGTGGTGTGAAGTGCTCGCGGTCCAGCTCAACAAAATTGGTTAAACTCTTGGACACAAGACTTCATCATGTCCTTTCCCATCCTACTTCTGCAGGACCACTGAGGCTTTCCATCTCTGGCACCCATCCCTCATTATCCCCTGGGAACCCACTGATCTAATTTTCTAAGAGGATCTGGGGGGAAGTCCTGCCAGGCAGCTCTGTGGAAGTTGCCCAAGAAGTTTCAACACCCTATTCCTGGATGATACTGTCCCATCCTATAGTTACCCTGCTTGGCTCCAGCTAGTCTGCAGATGCAGCTTCAAAATAAAATCANCCCCCCCTTATTTAAGCAGTGAAGTGAAATACAAACATATGGACTCCATAAATTCTTTTGTGAATGGCCTTGCGTTAAATACTCAGCCAAAGCAATGGTTATCATTAAACAAATAATGACAACACTATAGTGTAACACAAATTTTATGTAGGATGAGATTCTCAGCTGTGCAGCTAGGTTTGCCCAATGACACTAGGCTGATTTACACCAGTCCTTTGGGCTTGGTGTTAGTGCAGTCAGCTAACTGCTGCAAAACCAACAAGGCATCCACACTATCCCCTTGGAAAGCTCGAGGAAATGCTCTTGCAGCTTGCTAAACTCTGAATGAAATGATGTTCTGTAGCGTCCGCAGAAGAACAGTACATGATAGCAAATCTTTCAATAAACATACAGCATAATCAAGAATGTAACCACAGCTAAGCAAACCAGACTAAAACAACTGAAATAAAATACTGCTGGAGACAGGTTTAAATATAGACTGACTCAATAGCATGTGAAGAGCAGTTTTATTGCTGGGGCAAACTGTCTCTCAGTAATATGAAATGCCATAGGGAATGTGTCAGAGTAGTTTGCTATAACAAATAAACACACATGCACACGCCCCCCAGCCTACTGAAATTTTTTTGTAATTAATGGTAAATTCTTATGTACAATCTAGGTATTCCCAAAGCTTTCTGAACAGTAATGAAACTTTAAAGCACATTACATTAAAATAACTATCAAAATAATGATCATAAATTTATGTCACACCTTCCAAGGAGCTCAGTTCATAGCACTTTTGCTTGTGTGACATCTGACCAGATTGTCAAAACCCATTCTTGCAGGGTGCTGCAGGGTACTATAACTTAAGTGATTCATGCATGCAGCTGTTGGAACTGCTTGTTGGGTTGTGAAAAAGCTCACGGTGCCAAGTGCTGATCTAAGAGAACTCAGATCTCCACCAGCCGTCTTGGCTCTGAGGAGTTACTGAACAACAGATGGTAGCATGAGTTAAGCAAACTAAGAAAATATTCTGAGTGGAGGAATAAAGTTAAAAGCCTCGCAAGAATTGAAATTCTTGAGAAAATACAGAGAACAAGTGTTGAGGTTTGAACTAGTTTTCATGTCCAAGTGATCAAAGGGTAGTCTCATTTCTGACAGTGTTTCTGAAGCACTCATAATAGAAAGTTTTTATTTAACTTGGGCAGAAGAGACTACTTGTGAAATTAGTATTACAGACATTTTAGTTACAGCTCAAAGCCACAACTCTTCTGTATTAAGCTATACTTGCACCGTAAAACACAACCAAAGACAATACCTGACACTAAGGAAAACATGAAAGAACCCCAAATCACATCATTTTGCAGTAGATTCCGCAGCAATGAAGGGACAGCATCGTGAGCTTCAATGATCTCTTCAGCAGAGCAGGGACAGCACTACACTTCCACAAATGGAAAACTTAACTAGAGTTAAAGGTGAACAGAAGTGCACAAGCTCTTGCTGTATCTGTATCAGTAGCATCAGCATAGAAGGGACAAAGTCAGTACAAGGTGTAAGAAAAAAGGTTACAGCAATGATGCTAAACACAAATATATGGATATATGAAAGTGCATGGAGTAAACAGAGTGGAAGACTTGTACTGGTGGAGAGGGAAAGTCCCTCTAACTTGGTTTACAATAACTTCTAGTTGTTGGTCTCACTAAGTGCATTCCAACGTTGGATAGGTGAGGAACAAAAGGTATTTTCAGGACTTACAGATGCTTGTGTTGAACAGTACTGATGCAAACTCACATGAATGAAGCTGATTTCTATAGAATTTCTTTACTTCACGCGATGGCTGAGAAATGCTCTTGCATTCATGTGAAAATCTGACCAGTCTAAATACACAGGGTATCTCAAACTAGCTCTGTAAATAGCAATACATGTGACTACACTAACTGAGACCAAGTTCTCTCATTTTCAGAGAAGTGAGGACTTCCAGAACAATGTGGAGTTAAACCACTCAGCAGAGTATGAAACAAGGTATGAAGGAAGTATTTGAGCTGGCTTTCTTCTTTTAATGTTTTTGTGAAGAGACTGTGAAAATTTGCACATTGACTATATATTTTCAGCCTTACCTTTTACTGTACTTTAATTCCTTAGACTGTTAATCCAAAATGACTACAGTCCCAGGCTTCTAAGCTTGTTTTTTACTGGGTTTAAAAATATTTTAAAAATCTAGTTTAGGGCAGTAAATAATCTTGCTATCATGGAAAGAGAAATCAGAACAATCAGATTACTCATTTAGCGAGGTATTACTCAGTGCAAGAAAGCGTGGGAGAATCAACCTCCTAAAGTGAAACTCCCTGGGACTGAGATACATAAAAATGCATTAATTTTTGTATGTAAGCTACTTGGTTGAATTATTTCTCCAGGCTGAGGAATCTATACTCTGCGAAGTGCTGCACTCTACAGCACAGCCCACCAAACACTTAAGGATGTGAGTAGGTTTCATCATATCATTAGCTCTAGCAGAGTAAACAGGATGTAAGAGTGGACATTCTCAGACCACATATCCTTTTACCAATTCCTCATTTCTGACAGCTAGCAGTAATCAATGCTTAGGAGAACAGAGGAAGAATGCAGCAGGTCTAAGAGCGCTGAAGAGTTTTAACAGTACTATAAATTCCTAAGTGCATTCAAAAGCATCATACATGAAAACACAGCCCTAGAATATCAAGAAAAATCATAAAATACTTATCCTTGTGATAGACTCTGAAGGCCACAGCCATGCCCTGTCTGTGAACTGGAAGTCGTCAGGCTTCCTGTCTGCTAGGGTTGTCTCTCTGCACTGTAGGGTCTTCAGGTAAAGTAAAGCCTCCGTGGGCCACAGTAACACCTCTGGATCTCACGCACAAGAGAAACTGTGCTGCCTCTGCTCATGCTAATGCAGCCCAACACAGTTTGCCTTTACCATAGCAAGGACACACTGACTTGGGTGCAACCTGCCTCCCAGGACATCCAGGTCGTTTTCTACAAAGCTGTTAGCTAGTCAGTCAGCACCCAGCCTGGGCTACGGATGGAGTGACCGTCCCCAGGGCAGGACTGAGGTCAGACTGACCAGCCCATAATTCCTCAAATTGTTCTCTTCAAAGAATGGCATAACCCTCACCTTTTCTCAGTCATCAGGACCATCCCCCAGTTGCCACTGCCATTCAAAGGTGATGGACGGCAGCCTTCTAGTGATGTTAGCCTGCTCGCTCAGCACCCTCCAGTACCTTTCAAAGTCCAGCTTTTACAGTCCTACTATTGGCAATCACCCAATCTTTATGGGAAACAACTTGGGTGTGATGTGTTCATTTAATGCAACAAAATATGGAATGGGGGGAATATTTGGGTTTTTGTTGTTGCGGTTTGGGTTTTTTTAAGAAAAGAGTGATAGAACTTACATATTGCCTGGCACATAAATACCCTTGTTTATGATACTGATACCTTAAAATTCAAATTTAAAAATAATGTGATCAATTTATGTTTATGCATATGATTTACATTTTGCTTTTGTCTTTGTAGACAGCAAAATGGTCCATTTTGAATTTCAGGCTATGTTTTATGAATGGTACAAATTATTTTCGATAAAAAATTCTGGTTTGGAAATATTTGTTTTGGACCTACAGATTTATGAGGGGGATATTTTAAAACACTTCCCCTACCAAACTAGCAGTCCAATTATAAACAGTATCAATCAAGCTGTGAGGACTTGAGAAAAAAAATAAGAACTTGGGTAACAATCTACACAAAACTAATATAGTGATGCCACCCTGTGGCTACAACATGAAACTTCTACTGAAAAGGTATGATGAATGGTTGTTTTACCTGAAGTCTCTAACCGGATTAAAGTGGATTTCTACAGAAGGAGCCACTGACAGTTTTCAGAACTTCAGTGCAAGTTTAAGAGCACATGTATGTAGAACAGACCAAGATAGTACCTGGTGAAACTATGCTGATTTTGACATTGCTGTGCCAGCTACCAAGTGGACATCTGGCTTCACTACCTACAACTGTATGTCAGGGAAAGAAGAAACAGAAAAACATCCATATCTTACAGAGTAAGGGACAACAGAACAAATGAGAAGGTGATCATCATTTCAACTATTACATTTGAGTAAAACAATGTAAGAAAATACAATTAAATAAATGGTAAATTTTAAAGTAAATCCTACAACCACAAAACGTTTAAGCAACACTAACCTCTGCAAGAGATAAGTAATATAACATCTATCATTAGGTTTTAATGGAAATCACAACCATGAGAACTAAAAACTTGTAATAAAAGTGTAAGCTATAATAATTGATTCTAGCTGAGGCTTTTCCTTAAGGGAAAAACCAAAATAACAAAGGCCCAGAATGCATAACACTAGCAAATATCATTAAAGCTTGTATTACAATGGTAGCAGTTCAAAATGCAATCAACTATAAAATGTATGATATTTCAGTATCTTTAGAAATAAAGTATCTATAGAAAAGAAAAAGATGGAAAAGTTATATACATAACTGTGATAAGTCATTAAAATATTATATAATATACCGTGTCTGATCACTTTCACTCTATTGCAATTTTATTAATGTAAAGTAGAAAGTAAGATTTAGAATAATTTTCTTCCAATTTTCTATCCACAAGCAGTGTTGGTCTTTGAATTACATAGCCCCTATTTATTTTTTAAAGAATCATTAACATTTTCTGAAGCCTCTTGGCTAGTCTTAATAGGTTAACCAATTTGCTTCAATACAAACAAAACACAATGTTCAAAGCTTTGCTACCTTCCCCTGTAAGATTCAGTAATGAAAAACGCTAAAGAGAGTGGAAGAAAGAGCACAAGGAAACTCAACATTGGGGTACACGTCGTCTTTCTTAATCTTATCTGTCCTCATGCAAAAGTCTGCTGGAAGAAAGATGCTCTCTTGGAAGAGCTTCCCACCAACCCTCTCATTTCACATTTGCAAAGCTGTAATACCCAATGTTATACAAAAAACTTTGGCTATACAATCTTTGTGCTGCTGTAGGAGTTTTGTTCTGCCTGTTGGTAGAGTGCTTCTGTTGGATGGTCTTCCCCCCTCTGCTTGGGCAACCCAACACATTTCTACAAAAGCTTGGAATCTAAGCTTAGTCTGACAATTGATGATAAACCACTGCATAGAACAGAGGACAAGCTTGACACATACAGAATAAACTGTGGAAATATACTGCCACACTCTACACCTGGAGTTTCCCCAAACACTGAGGACTTCATGCCTAGGTAGTGAGCACTATTGGAATCTAGATGGAAGGTAAAGGCAGCACAAACAGTGAATAATTGCATCATATGCCATGATGAAACAATATTACAACTAACCAAAAGTTACAAAGGAACAGTACATATAAAGTTTGTACGCATACAGTGTAGGTGGGAGTTTAGTATCAGTTAAGTTTTGCTAGGATTCAATTTTTTAATCCAGTCTGATCTTGTCAAATCACAAAACCATCATGCAACTGCTAGTAGGGTCCTGTATGGAGAAAGAGAGAAGTATGTATTATTTGCATAGTGCTGACATTTGCTGTTGTCTAACCAACTCACCTGCAGGCTAGTTGTGTGTTTTCAAAATAATCAGACCTAACAAACCTAGGGACAAAGATACTATTCCATTTCTACTTCTCGGTTGCACCTCTTCAGAAAAGATTCAGAAGATTTAAACCATTTGTAGATTGCTGCCACTTCTTAGTATCTCACAGGCGATGGTAGCAAATATAGCACAGAAGCAAAGCATAAACATCTTACCCATATTCATAAAGAAAAAAGAGGACATCATCTTTCACTTACACCTAAATAATTTCATTTTTGTGCCCTGTCCTGAGATAAAATACAACTGCATCTAGTTATCACCTGCCCAGAAAGAAGGAGCTAAAAAA
>VYXH01000102.1:82147-276780 GCA_013397275.1 Burhinus bistriatus | reverse complement strand
GATTTAATACAAGTTAATGTTTTTTTTTTTTTTTTTTTTTCTCTAGAGCGGATCAGCCCAGTCTTGTGATCTGTGGAGTGGAAGCTATGGTTGTAATACACAGTAATTCATAAAAATCCCTTCTGAGCTGCAAAATCTGACTCCTGCCACACTTTCTTCAGCTGTGAAGATTTCTACTTTGGCTTTTTCTGCATGTACTTGAAATGCATGCTTGAAGATGTTCAGCAGACAATTTTCCACTGCACACTGAAAACTCGTGGTCTTTTCTTTCTCTCTAAGGAAATTCCTGTTAAATATTAATTAGATATACACTCTGACATCCCTGAAGCTCTCTGGGGAATATGGAGCCCTGTCAGGATAGAGGGCAGCAGATCACACACTTTTCATTAAGATGGCATAGGGTAAGTGTGAATGGAACTCGATTGTCTGAGAACTGGATGAAATACAAAGAAAAAAAGTTAAAAGCACTGTTTGGCTTGTGAAAAAGGAGTGCTCTGAAATGCTGGTCTCAGAATATGAAGTAGATTTGAAAATCAGCAGCATGTGCTGCAGCAATGCTGCTGGTGCTGTCACTAAAAGGTAAATTTAAGGGCGCTTTCCCTAAGGGCTGATTACATTTGACACATGCCACCGCCACCCCACTGGAGGGCAGATGTAGAAATCTTCTGTTGCAGCTGTCTGAGTCAGCCTCAGGTGGTGACATCTCTTAATTGCTTTGCAAACCTCAACCTTAACAACATCTGTTACTGATCAGTTGTTTCCTATTTGTAAGCTATAAAGGCAAAATAATTCTGTTTGGTCTGAATCAATGCACCTTAGCATCCTACAGAGAGGGAATTGGTTCATCTGCCAGTCTTTTGACTCATTAACCAATAGAATGATTCTGAGTGTTTTGTTAGTTTCATAGCACTAAGCCTTGAGGAAGATCCACTGATGACTCGGAAGTAGAAGAAAGGCTGAGGTCTGACCTGGCAAAGCTTGCTGGCATTGAGCATACATGAAAATTAATGCTGACGATCTCCCAGGTTAGGTAATGAGATTGTGTATTACATTATGCAGCTTCTCAATAGGAAAAAGCAACCCAAACAAATCTCAAACCACTAACGGTAATTGTGAAATACAATGATTTTGGTTTATCCTTGAAAAATGTGTTTGTGAAAGAAAGCAGAGAATAAAAAGACAGCCTTTTTCTTGCTACTTTGCTTCTCCTGTGCCTGTGTGAATATTACAAATTACATGATTGATAACTTCGACACTTACAAAGCAAAGAAAAGCTGCATTTAATTTTTTTCCAATAGTTTCCATTTCTAGTAATCAAACGAGCAAAATGGACTGGACTATGTTTGCTAAGCCTGTCTCTCCTAATATTCTATTTCTACCTGTGCTTCAAGAAAGTTAGGGCAGACACGGAAGGACCCTGGTCATTGTTCACCTTCATTGCTTCTAGCATTTTAGTATTCAGAAATTTTCTGAGCCGAAATTTCCATCTGGATCTTAATGTTTAATAGTTGTCAGTAGGCCCACTCTTCATTAATTTGTCCAGTCCCCTTCTCAAAACTGGTAACATTTAATTTCTTATTTTGTCTAGAAAGGTCTACAACTTAGCAATATATTATTTTTAAAAAAAGTGCTTCGTCAGGTTTGTTTTTAGCTTGCCACTTGTTAATTTCACTAGGTGCCTCCTATGTCTGGTTTTACAAAAAATAGTGAACAACCATTCCCTATTGACTCTGCATAATATCCATGACTATAAAGATATCTGCCATGTCATCCTCCTTCATCTTTTATTCAAGCCAAAATATTTTGTCACATTGAAGCAGTGCTTTGTAGTATGTTCCGATCCACATCGCCTGTGCCACATCCCAGTGCACAGCACAGGCAGCCTCGAATGCACACTGTTGCTCTCGAAAGGGATTGGGCTGTGTGGGAAAGGAGAGAGGGAGCCCCGGGTGCCTCAAGAGCACCTCTGCCCTGGGCAGTAGAGGACTAGGTGGCCAAGTGGACCCAGCACACCTAAGCTGCAGGGTACAGCCAGACTCAGATGTCCTTTTCCATTCTTCTCATGGTTCCTAACATCCATCCTGAACCTGTGTGGCCAGTGTGCCAGCTGCAGGCGTGCTACACATCTGGACAGCATAACTCTAAAGAAGTTTTCTTCTTGGTCCCATCCCCAATAATTCCTAACAACTGATTTGTCATTTTGATTACTACTGAAGTACCAAACTGGTGCTTTTGGGGAACTATTCATAAATGGCTTGCAGCATCAGTCCCCTGAGTGCTGATCACTCCATTCAGAAGCCATCACTCTATGTATATAACTGAGGTTATTTTTCTCCCATCTGTGTTACTGCGTACTTACCAACACTGCCAATTTATTGCGTGTTTGGTATAGTGAGAGCCTAGGAAATACACAGCTGTAGCTCTTCCCGATAGGCTTTTACATTTGACTTTTAACGAGAATGCAGCAAACACTGGTACCTCACTGCTCTTCCTCAGAGTAATTATAACTACATTGAATTGCCAGAACCTTCCTCAGGTTTACTGATACACAGTCCTCAGGATCCAACCAATCTCTCTGTAAAAATTGGCATAAAATTCCTTTCGCACTGAGAACAATTTAATTAAATATATCACATTCAGACCTGAACTACAAATAGACTTTGCCTACAGACTGTCTAGAATTAGATTTTAAATACTCCAGTAAGTAATGACAGATTTTAAGATTTTTGTTTCTGATCTATCTGTAAGACATTCATGATAAATGTTTACCTGTCAGTCAATGCTTCCAACTACTCCAAAATATAATTAGAAATAAACAGGTAGGCAGAAATAAAAATCACAGACATTGCAAATTGAGACTGGATACTTTCTTAAAAGGAAAAGAACTTACAAAGTTGGAAAAGAAGCAAATTGAGGAAAATTCTGCCTTCTGTTTTTTGCAGGGTCAGACAAAATAGCCACGTTGTCTGATGTGGCTTTGTGAAGCCAATTATTCACCAGTCTTATTTCTTCCTGCTGCAAGCAACCTTTATCCATTTACTGTAACAAGTGTTCCATTTTAGGAACAGGTGGCAGATAAATAGCAACCCAGCAGATTATATTAGCTTTTAAACTGTTCCAAATGCCTAATAGTAGGTTCCTATAAGCATTAGAGGGCCTTAAAAACACGTTATCCTTCTCTTTAAACTCAGGACTTCCCTTAACGATTCCCCTGTTTGTACTGATGTGAGAGTGTATTTTGGCTAACTCGCTGGTTCTTTTCTAATGTTTGAACATAAAACGGTGAAAGCGATATTCTGGAAATTATTTTAAGTGGCATATATATTATAGTAGCTGATGTAGTTGGCCGTCTGCCAGCACACAGCCTGTGTTAAGTTGGCCAGAGTATCCGGGTGCCCACACATCCTCCGTTAGGACTGAAGTAAAGCCCCGCACCCCATGTGCTCAGTCCCACTGTACTCTTCTTTCTGTGCTCTGCAATATGGATTTGAAGATAAAAAACCCCTCCTTGAGTTTACTAGAATAGCTGGGCACTGTTTTCTTTCTTCTGTACCCTTTTCTTTTCATATTGTATTGAAGTACGTCAGCGTTAAAAAACAACATGTTTACAACTCGGATCAAAGGGCTACACACAGTTCAGACGTTATCTGTTCGCAAGTGCATGTCATTTTACTATGACTCATTAGCAACAGAGTTCGTGTCCTCATCTTGATGAGTTGGTTTGCGCATCAAAAAGTGTTTGTTAAGCCAGTGACATGCAGGATTAAGGGCTGGCTCTTGAAGTATGCTGCTGTTAAGCCAAGATTCTGCCATCTTGGCACGGCAGCCAGTACTCGCTCTTAAATTAGCATGGCGTGGTTGAATTTCATAGCATGTTACCATTCTGCCAGCTATGAGAGACACCAGTTCTGCTCCGATCAAAGTACTCAAAAGTCCCACTTACACTAGAGGGCACTCTCAAGACTACAAATTGTTAATTGCTGTTGTGAAGATGTTATTGTTCTGCTGACAGCAGTGTGCCCGGTTTACAGAGAGGCTGCTTTCTCAAAGTTCTTGGTGGTGGGTGTTCCTGGCCTTTCCAGTTATGCGCTTTAATTTCTGCTGCACACGGTTTCCTTTTATTTTGCCTCTTTCTAGATTCCCTTAATCTATCAAGAAAAAAGGAATTTGAGCTCTGACAGGGATAACCTAAGGTGGTGCCACGGTGTTCTGATTTCTTCCTCTGCAGGTGACAACGTTTTTCATTTAATACTAGGTGGTTGTCCTAAGAAGTCTTTAATTCTCTGTCCAAATGGTGCTATTCCATTATTCATCACAGATTTACCTGGGAGAAGCTACAGGAACCTCTGCCCTTTCACTAGTCCCACACAGTACAAAACACCCTCTCACACATGCTGGGCAAAACCGTCTCCCTCTACACTGCAGCTGCATTAGCCCTGGCCTTGTTATTTTACTGGGGAAACAAATCCGTGCTCCAAGACAGCTTTGTATGTTGTGCCTTGCATGTTTGCCTTTATCCACTCCCTAGAGCAGCCATTTAGCTGGAATAATGCAGGGTACATCCATTCAGCTCGAAGGAACTATGTCAGCACATGCTGGTGAAGAACCTGGCTCTCTGCTCTCACCATATGCAACAAACAGTTCCCCAGCAGCAGCCCACAAAGTGTATTTATTCTGAACATGCGGCTGTATTGTCAGTCCTGGATAGAGGAGATCTCTGTCCAGAAAACAGAAGCTGCACAGAGTCAGATCGAGTCCCTGAACGTTGCCAGGATAACATGCCACAGCTACAGGGACCATAATTAGGGCTAATATGGAAATTTTCTCAGTACAGCCTTTTCAGTTGAAATCTGTTTACACTGGGAAGTTGTGAAGGCACTCATTCTGTCTCTTTGCTCTTTGCTGAGCAGTTCCCATGAGTGGTGCCATATAAGCTATAAAAGTAATGTTCAGTCCTAGGCCTACCATCCAGGGTGCCAATTAATAGAATGAGACTTTTTTGTGCTGCTGGCATGTTTCCCCTGGATGGAAATCATCGATACATTTTGTGTAGGGCTCAGGCTTCCACCAGTACCAGCTTTGGTATTTTAAATATGTAGTCTGGTGCAAATCAATCTCTAACAGACAAAATGTCTTACCCCGTTTGTAATGCCTTAAGTAGCAAACACCTTTTATTTCTTCCACTTGACCTCTTTTTCATGTATATTAAAATGCATTATAACTTTTTCTATATATTTATGCTCAGTACGTTCCTGCCATGTATATGCATTCATCTTTTCCTTTTTTTTCTTTCTTTTCTGCATGGGAATTTCAGAGAAGATATTGGTGTAACACAATTGTATCTTCTTTTCTTCTGTTGTATCTTTCTGGTCTGCAAGATTTGGAAGATCTCCAGATTGATGGTGAAGGCGTTCAGCATTGCCTCTGTTTCTAATACTGATTCTTTATCAGTACCTAAACTATAGGAAGCACTACCTATACATACAAATATATCACCACTGAAACTGGTGCAAATATAAAACTGTAATATTGGCACTGAATAATGGAGCAGAGTAGCCTGACATTCCTCTGAGATCTTCAAAATTCACAGCCCTCCAGTGTTTGTCCCAGACACCGGTCGTTCTTTTGGCCAAGTTCAGTACCCAGCACACGAGCTTGCTGCTGTTTTATTCCAACTTCAGTTCTTCTGGCAAAGTTGGAGATGCTTCTTTTGTCCAGCCCCCTATTTCTTTCACTGCACAATACAGGCAAGTAGAGATCACTGAACATACATTCTTATTTTGTCTGCAGAATGTGTGTACTTAAAATCAGTGGACCAAATCCCCAGGAAATGGGTTTGATGTCTTAGTTACCTTTTCCAGTAATAATCTTTTGAAGCTATAGATAGAAACTTAATGCTGTTTCAGAATGGCAAGGCAAATCTCTTGTGCACTTACTCAGTAAATGTCTTCAAACTATATTTTACCTCACATAGACGTGATTATGGCCCCATTGCTACAGATATAAACTGCATTCTTGGATTCTGAAAGAACGGGTCTAGGCAACCGCAAGGCAGGAAGAAATGCTTCTAATAATCTTTAAAGTTGAGACGGGCATTGCATTATCTGCGAACTGAAAATACCTTTAAAGGTGGCAGTGAAAAAATTATGCTGACAACCAGAGGGTTAATAGTCTAGACTCAGCAGTTTGCAAGACTTCAGCAATGTTTTTAAGGAAACGCTCACTAGAAACATGGAGGTAAATGCAAAGTGAGATAAAAATACGAAATAAAAATAGATGACCCCTGAGTATCTTGGATAATAGCTGATTTTACGGACAAGGGAAATGCAGTGGTTATAATCTATTTAGACTTCACTAAGCATTTGATATAGAACCATAAAGAGAATACTTAAGTTATTAATTAGGGATTAGTATAAAGTGAACAAAGAACCGGATAAGGGGAAATGGAACGGCCGATGTTCAAAAGCTGTGTCTATATTCGCAAGCAGTGCAGTCCTACAGGAACAAATATGCAAAACAGTTGGTGCTCAGGACCCAATATCCACACTGCAGGTGGAGGGTTGCTTCTAACCAGTCCTTGTGTGGCCCCACGGACTGAACTCTGATTAGCATCTGGAGCACAGCAGGGGCACTGCTGGAGAGCAACTCTTGTTCAGTTTCACCGGAAAGGAACCCAGTTTCCATGCTGGGTGCAAACCAAAGTGTGGAACAGTGATTAACAGTCATTGCAGAGCAGGATGAAGCCACCACAAGGGCACAGCCTCAATGGCTGGAAGAACTGAAGCAGAAGAAAACTGGGGTACCAAATGCAAAGTTCAAAATTTGAACTGCATTCCCTATTTTTGATGGTATAGGAGGCTAACTAAGCAGTAAAGCTGTAATCGTAGAACTGACGTACATGTGACTGTGCACTGGAACCATAGCTAGTCTTACCTGTAGCAAGGCAGATTCTTGAAACAAGAATGTCACATCATCTCCTCAATTCTCCTTTTCTTCTTCACCCACTTACTAAGGACACCAAACATGCCATCACAATGGATGTCAGTGGACAGTTAGCACGAATCATTTAGCTATTCATCACGAGCAATGGGAAATGCAATCCCTCCACCTGCTGGCCATTGTCCCCCCTGGTATAGCCCAGTAGGCCATTTGCTTTATTCAAGATGCAAGTGCATCGTGTGCTTATATCCACCCTGGCATCCACTGTAAACCTGAGGGCCTTTTTAGCAGAGCTTCTCCGAAGCCAGGTGCTTCCTAGCCTGTCCTGAGACATGGGGAATGCTGTGCTTCTTCCTGAGCTTTGTGAGCTTTCTATTGCCCAGTCCTCAAGCTTATCAAGGTCTTTGCCATGTGTTGTCAGCCACTCCTGAATTCAGAACTCAAAGGACAGGTTTCCATTCATGGCAGAGCACTGCACTATTTTAAGAATCTCAGAGGAAACATAACTCTAAATACAATAGGTTTGTAACTGGGAGTTTCCTTTTCAGAAGCAAAGAACAACATGAAACCATTTTATGATAGTGACTGGTAATGCACTGTATTTACCAAGTTTTTCATTTTGTCAGGCTCACCAGAGGTTGACTTCAGCACCCGTTGCATGAGATGCATGAGACCATCTCCATTTACGGGCTAGCCAGCCTTCCACAAACCTCAGCGCCAAACGCCGCTTCCACACATTTGAGGAATTAAGCCCAGTTAGCATTAAAAGTTTTGTCTGATAAAGAGGAAGATGAAGATGGATACTGCTACCTCTGCGGGAAGGGCATGTATAGTTGACTGTATTCTGCGGTCCTTAAGAAACACGTCTCCAGTGCTTCTGCCCAGGGTATTTTAAGGATTTCAGCAACAACAAACTGTCTGAAGTGCTCCGCCACTTATCAAGCACTGTAAAGGCATCTCCTGAAACCTAACACCGTTGTCTGAGGCTCTATTTACAGGCCTGTAATGTAAACTCTGGTGTGTGTACTCAACTTCTAAAAGGTAACGCCTGTCGAAGGACGGGTACGTTATCTCAAGACTGCCGAAACACTCAAATACGACAGTTATTTTTTTTCTGACAAAGACATTGCCTTGCCAAAGACATTTTTGTAGACTGTTAAAATTTGTACTTTTTCCAACCACTGAAAAATGCAGCTACGGGCCCAAATTTTTTACATCAAAGGAAGCTGTAAGATCTTCCTTCCTGCCTTTTTTTTTTTTTTTTTTTTTCTCAGGTGGTTGTTGTTTTCTTACAGACTTATCCAGCAGATGAGCAAATAATTAATGCATAGTCTCTAGTCCAGAAATGTACAGATATTAATAATACATGAGGGTTATTTTAGAACAACTAGTTTCCTGTAAGCATATAAGTAAAAGGCAAAATCTTGAAATCTTTATTTAGATTTGACTTCTTTAATGCCTCACTCGATGCTTGACATCTACACAGACAATTTTTTTCCTTTAAATTTGAGCAACGTGTAAGGGTTCTGCCAGCCCCATTCAAGAGTAAAAGGTGCTCCTTACCAAAGCTCCTTCATGATGGACCTGTGATTTGGGAAGGAAAGAACCTGTTTTCTTACCTCCCTGAAGGAGGCTGTACGCCACCAGGTCACACACACCATGAAGCCCATGCAGTGCTGTGATGGTGAAGCAGGCTCTGTGCCTCAGGCATCCTCTTTTTCATTGGCAACACAGATCTAATAAAGGCATGAAACCAGCACTAACAAACTCACTTAAATTAGTAGCCAACAAATCCGCAGGCTGCTCCGTTGATACAGTGTCGATACCACAAACAGGCAGTTCTTCTAAAGATAAGATGGTTGGAGCTGGATTTTCTTTCTTGCCTGATGCCTAGTTAAAGGGTGATGCCAGCTCATCCTTTTTGCAGACATCCAGCGCTTGAAACCAGCTCTCTGATGGACAGGAAACATTACTGGAAGGAAGCTGGGCCACTTCCACGAGGAATAAAGAATGGGCTAGAGCCTGACCCCAGGTAAAGTATTACCAGAAGAGAGCAGGGGCAGGAAAGTCAGCTAGGAATTGCAGCTCTCCACAGGCAAAATGGTCACATTGTTCTCATTTTTACTGGGCTGGGAGGGAGGAAACAAGATAGCCTTAGGACTCGGCTCTCCTGCTGACAGACAACACATGGACCAGTAAAAAAACCAAACTGCTCTCCTCTTGGGCCGTTTCAGCAGAGAAAGACTCCCTCAGTTTTGGGTTGTCTGCTTTTTGTTGTTGTTGGGGGTTTTTTTGGTTTGTTTCAGGTTTTGTTTTTTTGTTTTTGGTGGGGTTTGGGTTTTTTTGGTGGTTTTCTTTTTGTTTTGGTTTTTTTTTTTTTTTTTTTTTTTTTTTTTTTTTTTTTTTTTTTTTTTTTTTTTTTTTTTTTGCCTTGGGTGTTGCCAGTGTCACATGGAGTTAGATGAAACTGTTTCAAATGCTTTGGCTACCAAAGACCGTTCTACATGAATTTATGTATATCACAAATGCAAAGGAAATGAATAAACATACATCAGTTAGCAGAGCAGTTGTCATACAGCTCCCAGACATTGTCCCAGACTGTGTACTAACCTGCTGTCATTTACTGGACGGACGACTCACCTGCTGTTCCAGACTTCTAAAATGGATGAGAAAAAGAGTGATTTCTATGAAGGCTTCTGAAAGTACTTGTCTGAAGCTCTCCCACATTTTAGAGGTGGTACTTACGTTACCTGGGTCAGTATCTACCTTTCCGTTCTAGCACAGTGCTGTTGATAAAGTTACAGGGAGTTCAGGTTAGTTGTTCTGAGCCAGCTGGTATGGCAAGAACATTTTTGCATCAATTAGAAATTTTTTTTTTTTTTGTTTTTTCATAAAACCATTGCTCACTCAGGTGAGCTAATTAAAGATGACTAACCATGAATCCCCATGGTAAAGGTGGATCCCTGCTCAGTTTGTAAATGGGAAAGTATGACAAAGCTTATAGAATATGTAAAAAAGGCCAAAACACTGCAAATCTGTGGACTGAAAGAAAATACCCATTAATTCAATAATGCTGCTAGTCATTTTTTAAAATTCATGCAATAATGAACTAGGTTTTCGTATGAAGTGTGTTAAAAAAAAAAAAAAGAGAGAAAGAGACCAAGCACTGCTACTTTAAATTGGTTTTAATATGTCTTTCAGGACAAAATAAACAAGTGTGGATCCAAAATTCACCTGAAGAAAAAATCTGCATAAGGTGTAATTTGCACATTACTATGGAAATGCTTAATTTTCTTTCGTTTTATAAAGTGCATTATGCCAGAACTGTAAGACCATATACAGCCAAATTAAAAATTGCAAAAGATTCAAAATCCTATACTGCATGTGTGAAGAAGCATACGCCTGACTATGAAGGCCACATTGTAAGGGTAAGTGTGAGAAAATACGTCAAATACATTAATGTGCATGAGTGAATCAGCAATTGCTAATTTTTAAAAACTATAATCTTTACCACAAATTATGCCTTTTTGGTAGATGTTTACCATTATTCTTCCATCCAGATATCTAACAATATGATGGATCAACCAGTTTTAGTCATTATTATTGCATTTGGCTAGAGAGAAGAAATTAAATTCATCACAGTGATTGTTATTAAAATGGAATTCCAAACAATACAAAATAATACACAGGGGAAACAGCCAAAATGAAAGCAGGTTTACATAAAGATGTTCTTATTAAGCATTGTGTCACTCAATAGATTAAAGAGCTTTGCTATAAAAACCTGAACTGATTCATATTTAACTCAATGAGCACACATATGAAATTCATTAGGAGTAGAATTTTCATTTTAAAAAAATCCATGCTATGAAATTAAATGCATGATATTATTCTTACAGTTACAGAGTAAGTCACGGGATAATTGCCTATTACATCATGCCCATTGACAACATCACTGGGTTTCTGATGAATCCCTGAATGCAAAGACAGGCAATGGGGATCTCATGGAGACTGAATGGAAAAATTACTTACTGGAAAATAAAAAGATTAGGTCAACAAGAGAAAGTAATCCTGTGAAAATTAAGCTATAAAAACTAATTTTTTCAATAGGCCAAATACTTCATTTAGAGTTGACCATTTAATCCAGTTATTCAGCTCACCGAGTGGCTTGTTAGTCATTGTAGACTTTGCCTATAAATCAACCAAAGCTTAAATATAGTGGCCACCCCCTAACACAAACGCACTGACAAAGATGGGGCCAAGAAAAGGAAGAGGTCTACATCATCCAGTAGGCAAATGTCACAAGGTTAAGCCATGTGAAAACAAAACTTAATTACTGTATCTCCAAGCATCTTTATGCTTAAATTACCTCATATAAATGAGGCACATTTCACAGTACTTCTAATAATTAGCACTTACCAAGCACCTTTCAGAAGTGCTTTGCAAACATTAAATAAGGTCAGAAATCTCATTGGTCTTTCATTAGAACACCCATAAATATGATGGGGAGAGGTTCCTCATCAATGTCAGAGCAAAGACTGCAGGGTTTGACTCAGGAACCTCCAAAAAACTGAAAAAGGTGAGGATGTATTCCTAATTGCCACTTTACAGACTGCAAAAACAGTAGCAGGGAGATTAAACAACTTGTCAAAGACTGACAAAGGAGCTGTAGCTGAATTAAGGATTCATAGCTTTGGGCTATAAAGGGTATTATAAAGGGTATTTGTTTGTGGCATAAAGCCACAGTCTGTGATGAACTGGGGTATGAAGAGACTGCACTGCAGCCAGAGGGTGTAAGAATTCTGCCTTACAAGCAGCAACACATCCGTAAACAGTTAAATTTAGTGCTTGCTATGTGCATGTACCAGTACTTTTTTAATTGCTTCTTGACACAAATGGGTTTGAACATTAACTGTTATTTGAGTGAGAAAAAACAAAGGGGATGAGTATGACACAAGATGCTCCAGGCAGGTTTTTTGGTTTTTTTTCCCCGTCTCTGATGCAAAGAGTATCATCATTTTGTATCCTTGGAGATACCACTTCAGAAAAGGGATATTTTCCCACACTATATAATGGCATTACTGGGGTTGTGATGCCATTTCCACAGCCCCTGGGAATGATACAAGAATACTGTTAGAGCTCTCAGACACATATAGAAAAGGAACATGAACTTGGAAAATTTCACAGTTAGGGAATAACTCAGTTTCTAGTGTATTCTTTTTATTCTACAAGAGGTAGGCCTTTTTGAGAGCTCTTGAAGTACAGCCGTTATGAATGAGAAGATGCTCAAAGAAATCATAGAATCATAGAATGGTTTAGGTTGGAAGGGACCTTAAAGATCACCTAGTTCCAACCCCCCTGCCACGGGCAGGGACACCTTGCCGAAGACCAAATCCAAGTGTATTCTTGAAGATTCTGGGACCTCTTTGCGGCTTCTACATGTCCCAGCCCTGGCTGCCGCATGTCATCCCCTTCTATAAATAGGCATTACATTTTGCTGAGGAAGGTCAAAATATATGAGGGGTGTAAATACTGCATCAGTCATCATTAAGTCATGCATTGATTTATTCTTGGAAACCTAGGAGCTGTGGAAGCAAGTGTGCCCTACAGAGCTGCAAGTCCCAAGTTCCTCAACAGATAACCACAGTAAAACTTTGGAAACTGCAATCACTGCATCAGCAGGAAGAAATGTCTTAGGTTCACTGAGAAAACACAGCATGATGTCTCGGCTCCACTCTCCCTGTGTGTTTTGTACCGAGGACTCTCTTCCTTCCACCTTTGCTCACTCCTTCCCTACTGCATAACATAAAGACTGCACATCTGACAGTCTCCACAGGGATTGTCTGTTAGTACACAGAATATTTGAAAGAATTATTAGACAGGTCAACTTTCTCCAGTTTGACCCCTCTACAAATGCTATCTCAGTTACAAGAATAGGCTCTGTGATAAAAATATTTTAGCTGCTCTCCATTGATTTTAGTGGGCTATTAAAAATCATTATATAAAAATTATAGATAATTGTGTTTGCTTTGCTTTGTGCAGTCAAAAATACCTAACTTTACTGTATTTTAGAAACTGAAAATCTGTATAATCTAACCAATTTAAGTACATGGTATCTGTCTTATTACTGCCAACCCAGACAGATAGATATTTTAACATTTAAAGTTGAAGAACAAATCCAAGCTTCACAATTCTAAAGTTACCCAGTAACTACTAGAAAAGGCTTAATACTGGTTTCAGCAAGAAGAAATAACTCTATATGGATGTAAGACACTATCAAATAGTAACATGGCTCAAATTTTAAAAATATATTTTTTCCTTATTTTGTTAAGAATGCTTTTTAGACTTTTTTTTTTTTATGATGGCCACCAAGGAGATTTTACACTGAATTTACTGAGAACTTAAAGATGAGTAAAATGTTACAATACAGAATATATGTTTTGTTTCTGTTGAATTCCTAGAGGAACATGTTGGTGTTACATAGCATCTCCATTTAAAGAGGAAGCAGTACGGAACAGATGAACGCTAAATCGTGCTTCTCATCACTGAAGTTATCCATTTGTTTAAAATAGCTGGATCATCGACTCTCGTGATTTTCCAACTCCGACCCATTTAACTAGGGAGGAAAACACATCTATTAGAATAAAGTGAGAGTAAATATTATAAGCAAAAAATTGGAGTAATTTTTAGCTTTCATCATGTTTCACTACAAACAGGCCAACTTTGTGCTGAAACACAATGCTGGGAATTTTTTCTGTCAAAAATCACTACACTCCTGCTGCATTACCAGACTAGCAGTGCGATATATTGAAGTCTGAAAGCATGAACCAGTTATACCATAAACACAAAGCACTGCAGATGGAAGGCCTAACAGAAGGTCAAGCATGTTTCTTGCAGGCTTAACTGTCATTGTCTTGAGTGACAGGATATCTAGCTCAATCCCTGCAGACAGGAAGCGACAGCTCTGCCAGTGTGTGAAGTTTATGATGTGGACCAGGAGACCATGATGCACACTTGCTATAATATCGTTAAATGTAAGGCTGCAATTAAAAACATTATCCAGTGTGAGCAGCCACCACACAATAATTGTTCCTCTACAATTTTTATTGTTCATGGATACTGTAGAACTAACTGTAGGTAGGTCTCCTTCTGCCATCAAACCCACCAAGACACCCTTGCCTTCACACTGACAACCAGAGAAAAAAAAAATAAGGGGAGCTCTGTTTACATATTCCACCAGCCACATCTGTGTCCATGACCACACACAGGCCATTCACTGAGTTTCAGGCTCTGCTATTAGATGCTTCCCTAATCCATGAAGAATACTAGAGTATTCCCATAGTTGAAACTAGCTCACACTCCCCAAATGTGACCTTTGAAGTGCTTTATGGAAAACAAAAGCACACGTGCCAGCTTTCTAAGTTTGCTACTGTGGAAATTCCCTTCCAAACTCCACCATTCATGCTGTACCTAGCTCTTGGTACGTCTAGAGCTCTAGCAATTAGATTTGAAGAAAACTGGATGGCTTAACATGATCAGTTTCCAAAGGTTAAGATTCTCATTTTTCCAAAGTGGCAGAATTGGGCTAAACAATCTTGTATCCGTTATGCAACACATCTCCTTATATGGGTTAAGTGTGGAATAGAGAAAAAGAAAAAAAAAAAGTCTATGTTCAAGCAGGGATGCAGTGCAGGACAAAGTGAAAAGAAGAGATTAGTAAAGGGAGGACATTAGACTAGCTATGCACTGAAGCATGGTGCAGAGATCCCAAAGTTTTCCATGATAGAAGGCGGCAGTTAGCCAAGAATAACATCTTTCCTCTGGTTAAATCCTTGTCAGCAGCAGCTCAGAGCTCTCTGCAGCACTGCAGAACTGCCTGCAGACCACCACCCTCTGCTGCTTCTCGGCAAGCTGTCATTTACCATCATCAGCCCAACCACAGATGCCCAAATCAATCCACTCCCTGAACTGAGCACTTCTACATAGGTGTTCCTATCTGCTGTGGCATCCTCACATGTGCACCTACAAAGATTTACCTGGCACTCCAACATGGTTCTCCACACATCGGATGTAATTCTGGGCCTTGGGTGGGAGGTCCTCCCATTTTCGTGCACCAGTTGTATCAGTCTTCCACCCAGGCATTGTTTCATACTCTACTTCCACCTTCTGTAGTATCTCCTGATTAGCTGTGGGAGAACAATTTTTATCACAGTTGATTTTAGCTGCTCCACCTTAAAAGAACACACCTATGCTTCTCAACCAACAAAGTCTTTTGACAACATTTAAAATCTGATACATGAAAAACCAGTATTTCTACCAGTTGGTTCATTCATTCATTCTTAAATTAGATTAAGTTCTGTTACTTTAGAAGACAACACTGATTCAAGAGGATCCAGGAATCCAGTTTCCTTGTCTAAAAACTGTAGAATGCACTCTATGTTGTCAGAAGACTACAGTATTACTTTTGAGAAAACAAATTATTTGAAGTTTACAGTAGTTCCACCTTTTGGTTCAGATTTACTCATAAAAAAACCCTCAAGTCCTCCTGTAGGCAAGACACTACTGTCTCAAATGTTTTTATCTTTATGGAACAGGGTTAAATCAGGCTTGCTAAAAACTTACAGGTCTACAAGCTTTTCCCCACTGGAATTCTCACTGTGTCCACAGACAGGAACCACCATCAGTGGTGGGAAAGCTGGCTGCTGCCAGCCACCCCCGTGCCTCTAGAACCCCCATCTCAACAGAACAAACCCCTCATCTTGGCACAGACTGTTACAGGTATCTTGAAAATATCATGAATGTAAGAAAATTGTATATTATTACATCTTAAAAGTTTTAAGATCAAACACATTGAAAGGCAATATATATTTTTATTAACCACGTTGTTGTTGCTGTTAATTACGGTTTTATGAGGGTAGCCCATAAGCAGCTTTATTCTGCTTGTATCTGTCTCATTTTTGCACAGCTTAAGTGCTGCTTTTAATTTTTACTTTACTTCATTAAAGGCTATTGCCAATGATACACAGTCACTGACTTGAGTGTTGCTGACTTTCAGATCCCTGGTGTTGCCAATTAAAAAAAAATAATCTAATGGGACTAGACAGAGGCCCTAACACAAGATTTCATTTGCTTCTCGTCATCATATGCAGAGACGCATCGTGAGTGGAAAATGCTAATGTATGATACAGCAGTCTTTATACTGATACTATAGTTCTGCGAATTTCTATGGAAGTTCTAGCAAAAAAGGAATCAAGCCTGATTTTAAAAAGCAGTCTTTCCCAACAGGTATGACTTAATAGGCAGGAAGGAGAAAAATGAATATAGCTATTTAACAACATACCTGGAAAATATGGAATTCTTTTCCCACCCAATTTGTAAGCAACACCAATTTTAATCTCATCAAGGACATCAAGAATATCCAGTTTTGTTAATGCTAAACTGTACAGAAAAACACCAGTTAGAGTTATATATACGATGAATCTTCTCTTTAATACTTTCCACCTGTCTTCCACACCACCCCCCCTCCCCATCCCACAGTTTTCTGTTCACAAATCCAGCTCAGGCAACCCAGCAAGCAGAAACACACAAATACAATAAACTATGAACATCGGTAATGGAATTCACGCCTCTGGGGTGAATACGTGGCTGAGTTACTAAGACACATTTCCAAACGCTTGGCTGCTCATACATGTGCACAGCGTGAGATTCTGTGCATGACAGCGCAAGCCGACTATGTAAAGTGGCACTTACTGGACTTGGTTTGGGTGGGTATAACGGTACGTCACTTTACATCACTACTAGCAGTCATTTCTGTTACTCTTACTGATTCCCAACAACTATAATACAGAATTATTCACTAAAATATACTTTTAAAACAGAATTCCCAAGCATAATCTGGCTATTAAATCATGTATACAGTTCAGTAGCAAAGATCCCAGCCTGACTTTCAGTGCCCAGGTTGTGCTACCAGGGCTGTTGGTTTAATGAACCTTTTTCATCTTGTGAATGAACACACTGGAATGCAAAAAATGGAACCTCAAGATGACACCATAGTACGAGCTGGTCAGAATAAAACTGTATTTTAAAACTAGTCAAATTCTCTAGAAACAATATGCCAGACATTGCTTGGTAAAAACGTGAGTAGCTAAGGATTTAGACAGGTATGTGTGTAACAGCCCATGCTCTATGTGCTCAGTAAGTATACGATGATTGCAATGATTAAATGAAAAGACCCTTCAGGAAAGAAGCAGCATAGAGCCAGTTCTTCAACTTTTTTGAAGTTGTTGTCTCCTCATGTTTGTTAACTGTCACAGTTACCAGAGATGACATAGCTTTGATGACAGAAGTGCAGTAATTGTATAGAACTGAAATGGAAGGAAACATAACGCCTTCCTAATACTATTACTAGAGCTGTGTAAGTTAAAGCAAAATACAAATCCAAGTGAAAAAAGTATTTTAAATCCCCTTCTGTTAAATTAATGAACAAAGATTGTTGTTCCTTTGTAACATTAGTAGCATAAACAATATTAAGTCTCAGTTTATAAGATATTAAAATTCCCAGAGCCATGTGTTTGCATATATGAACACATTTGCCTGAATGCATGAGTAAGTCTACACTTTATATGAACAAAACTTTTCCAATTCTTTCTGAAAATACAGTTTGGTAACTAGTTATAAATTAACGGCTTGTCATAGTTACGAGCATTTTAGCATTAGACGTAAGCGAGCTTGATGGCATTATGCTCTTGAACAGTTCCTTTAAACCAGCCACTTTTCCTTTAAAATGTCAATTTAAGATATATTTTGAATTATGAAATAATTTATCAACCATGGAAGTTGCTCAGTCCCAATGAGAATAAAACTCAGCCCATTAAAAGCAGCATTTATAACACAGTATTTGACTACACCTTTGTAAATAAATGAACCTGTCAGGACTGGAATGAGAGCTGTGCCAGTTGCTGTACATTTTGTGTCATCCCACTTATTTCACTTAAAAGAGATAGTGGTTCCAAATGAAGCCAATTTGGTCCTACAAGTATGATCCACTAGAGTCAACCAAAGCTCAAAATCAGCTGGTTTTAGATTACGACATAAGGCAGTATGAAAGCACTGGATCAAGAACGCTACAGCAAACTGTCAGAAAACTGATATATTGATCCAATCGACATTGGCCATCTGATGTAAGCAAAGTGAGAACATATTAAAAAAAAATAAATCACTGCTATGATGTTGTAAAGTCACTTGATTTGAAAAAATAAAGTCAAAGGAATTAGATTATTATTATTAGCATTAAGACAATTCTCAGTTGCCCATTGTGAATTATTTTATTGCTTAAAATGTAACACTTTACTGGACTTATATTAATGTTACCTACATATTTATTCTGCGAAGCACAAAATTATCACTTCCAAATGTAGCGCAAAATCTGTGATGCTTACGCAGTGAATCCGTTGATCATATGAGCATATTTCAAAATGACAAGATCTAACCAGCCACAGCGTCTCTTTCTGCCTGTAGTTACTCCCCATTCATGGCCACGGGACTGTAAAAGATCCCCGATTTCCTAAAAGGAGACAGAAAGAATGCTGATGGTATTTTACTGTAAAATAGCAGGAAAAAAAAAAATCTAAACCAATATAGACAAATAGCAGGAAAAATATAGTTGTTCAATTCCAAGGCATTTTGTAGGAAAAAAAAATAAATTAAGTTTTATTAGGAGAGGAGTTAGGTGGAGAGTAAAGCCCCTCACGCACCAGATTTCTGCATTTCAATCACTAGCATTTCCAAAATACTTCTTTAATATGACTATTTCATGTTACAAGGAGACACCTGTGTTCCTTCTTCATCTGATAGGAAAATTTCCTTGACAACTCAGCTCTGGTTTTAATTTTGTTTGCGTTTACTTTCTTCGTCTGATCTTTTGACATCTATTGTTTTTTGGGGCAAGACTGTAAATGCTTGGGACAAGATCAATGCTTGTACAATGTCTCGGTCAACAGACTCCTTGACCATGCCTAGGGCTCCTACGTTCTACCACAGTATGAGACTGCCAAACTGTTCCCTTTGGGCTGCCATTTATAATGTGTTAAAAATGAAGAACAAAGAAACTTTATGCTCTTGATTCGAAAACCCAAAGGAAATCACCAATTCATTTGAGCCATTAGAGAAAGGATTTTAGCAACTAAATCCTTAAATTAGATTCAGATCACCGACCTAGATTGCTGTGTACATAGCTCATAATCAATACCCTGAGCTTTCTAGTTTCTTGATAAGGAAAATACAAGAGAATTTAAAAGAATCAAAGTCTCTCCCCTTCTTTTTGTTGATCAGTTTGTGCATGACTGGCTGACGCACACACACCACACTTATTCTAGAAATCGCACAGAACACAGGCTGTTAAGCACAGAAGTAGTATCTTGTAATTTAACCTTTCCTGCAATGCACTGACAGTTCCAGTCTACAACAAACTCTTGCCACTGAAATGCACCTAACAATATTGCATAAAATGACGAAAGCTGTTTTTACATCATTTGTTACAACATAAGCGTGGTCACTGTAATACAACATCATCACACTGGTGTTTCACTCCTATGAAGGAAAATACCTTAAGTTTACAACGTAACTCTCCTCTCTTTGCGAGTGTGATTGCTTGGCACTATTACTATGGTGCTTATTTATCCTTGGTACACTCTTACCCCATTTCATTGACCTTATTTTTTGGCAACCGTATACATTGCATTTTGTAACATTAAACCTACATTAATCTGCTCAGTGGGGAAGGCTCCAATTCCCACCCGAGTAGTATACGCCTTCACCACACCATACACATCACCGACATGCTGGGGAGGAACACCAAGTCCGGTGCATACACCACCTACGGTGCAGTTCGATGAAGTCACGAAAGGATACGTGCCTGTCAGAAAAACACAACAGCACAACCCTGTTTCAGCAACGATAAGAAACAAAGACTGATTTTCCTTTATGAGTCGAAAGGAGATTTTCACCTGTATGTTTGTCTTTAAAGCTAAATTGAAACATCAGCCAAAGGGCAGGGCAAATTCTTCTTACTACATGTGCCCATTTTGCTTTTAAGAGAACAACGGCAGCTGTTCTTCCCCAAATTGCTTCCTTCTGTAGTGGATATGTATTTAGATTTCCAGAGCTCCACAAAAATCCCCCCAAAATGAAGGATTTTTTCCACTCAAATAACTTACTTATCCTGGCAATTTGTATAAGCATATTACTAGTAAGCAAGACAAGTAAGAAAACATACCACTTTCTTATACTTGAAGAGGTACCAAGTATGTGTGATCTGTTCTAATGTGTAAGCTCTTCTGCATTCATCCTTTGCAGCTTTCACTGAGGACTGCCCACAAGGGAGAGATTTTAAAGCATCTCAATACTACTTCTATTAGGCACTGGATCTATTACAGGATGCTGCTGCTGTGTAAAGCTTTTTTCACTGTCCTGTGTATCACAGAAAGTATTTCCGCAACATCCACAGAGAGCCTGGTGTAAAGTTCACAGTCTGACATTCCCAGTGCTCTGCACAAGTAGCTCTGAGTATCTGCAGCAGATTTTCTAAGCCTTCAGAGATTATTCGTGACCACTAGACTGGGACCCTGGATTGGAGCATCTCTCCAGTTCTTCGTTCCATCTTCGTGGAGTCCTAAGTAATTTCATTAGACTTCTGGTACGAGAGCAGAGCAGAAATCAACTGAAGCTAGACTTACAGGTTATCTGCACCAGTTTAATCTTTCCTCCATTGCGGAGGAATTATTTCAGCAGCACTGCAGTGGGTGCCTGGAATGTATGGCAACATGCACACACATTTAGAAGTAATAAAGACAAGAATACCCAGACTGAAATTTCAATTCCACTGGAATAAACTTCAGGAAAAATCAATATTTAAACCCTAAGCACTTAATCCTGTTAATGATACAATCTCTGGCTTACTGTGCTTTACTTTTGGGAGATCTGTTCCTATTAAAGGAAAGATTATTTTGTTTCTCTATTTTCCAGCTGTTTATAAAGCTGATATAAACACAAATCAAAATAAAATTAATCAAAACGAAACTAACCTCTTAGGAGTTAAATTGAGTTTAGAACTTAACTTACCAAAGTCAATATCAAGTAATGCTGCATTGGCTCCTTCAACAAGAATCTTCTTTGGGGAGCCATGGAGTGCTTCATACATAAAATACACACCATCTCGAACCATGGGTCTTATTTTTTCAGCATATCCCTGCAAATTTGAGCAGAAATGTCAGCTTCCCCAGACAACGGCTGGAAGCAGGGAACACTGTGTTTAGTTTTGAAACACAAAACATACATATAACCCTAACATGCCAGCTTCAATAACTATTTTACCTGAAAAATACAACCACTAGCTTATCTCCTGTTGCAAACAAATTATTGTATTGAACCACTCACATAAGTAAACGTAACTTGTTATGGCATTAGAATACTGTAATTTCTCTACCATTTCTATTCACAAAAATGTTGTATACCTATGTCATTTTGTTGATATAGTCTCTATAGAGTGTGTCTATACTCTAGACACACTGGCAGTGGGACTTAGGAATAGTGCAAGCTCCAAAAGAAAAAGTCACTACTGATGAATATTAAAAAATATCTTTAAAGGCAGGGTGTCAGCTCTGAACAAGACAAAACTTGGGAAAGGTAAGAGATTTTTTTTTTTTTAGCATCCTCTTTTCTAACATATTCATGAGAGAAGATGTTTTACCAGTGGCTCTTCTGAATTTGTTTATAAAAAGACATTTTTCTTGTAATACCAGGATCTTGAAACACAGCTTCCACAAACAACTCTTCAGTAAGCAGGGAAGTCTCTCACGGAGCCTAGATCAGTCATGGCTGTAGACTGCTAACTGCAAGTGTCACCTTGCATTCTCTTGGCTACTTTTGTACAAGAGTTATTTTATAAATAAAAAAAAAATATAGAATTAAATCATCCACAAAATTTATTTTAATGCCCACAATAAGAGAACATTCTATTACAAAGCATAGCTACTACTTATTAAATGGTTCTGTAACAATGAAGATAAGCATTTTTCATTTCAATTAATGAATAAGTAGTAGTTCTGCTACACTTTTTAAAATTAAAATATATATTACTGTTTTCTTCTATACTTTCCCTGAAACTGAACAAATATTAGAAGTGTTAAATCCTTACCTTCAGCTTTTTCAATTGTCCTTCTATATCTATTTCCAGTGTGGGAAACATTGACTTGTATTGTTGTGCCAGATTTTTAAATCTGTAAAATATTGAAATCATAACTACAAAGAACACTCTGAGTTCACAGAACCTTTGACAAGAACTCGGCTTATATTATACACATTATATACAGAGAGCTATAGGGAGAAAATACCCAGGACTTCAATAGCTCAACCAGTGCACTGCGTAATGTACGAAATTACATTTTAAATTATGAGCAACTCTGAAGTACAGGAAACATACACACACATTCCTTCCAGTTTTCTTCTTCTTCTAGGCAATTTACATACAAAATTCAGACACATATTTAAAAACAACCCCTTAAAAACAAATCTGTCAGCCAAAAGGTATCACTCTTTCACATAATATTTAGAAATGAAAACAGTCGTACCTTGAGGAAAATTCATCAAAGTCAGAAAGGAGGTCACAAATTCGAAGGCCTGTTCGTGCAGCTTTGGAAGAATATGTTGGTCCAATCCCCTTCTTTGTGGTACCAATACTAATTAAAAAGAACCCCCCCAAACATGTATATGTGTAATACGCTTTAGCATAAATTTAGCATGCCTTTTTTTTTTAGCATAATATGCAAAAATATGCTTGATACTAAGTAATTTTGTTACAGCTCTTCAATATACCAGGCAGGAGTTCTGAGACAAAAAAAATGACTAAAGTTCTGTAACAACAAATATATAGCAACTTCCATGCTTCAGTGGATTTGCATAAATATCACTAATATTCATGGTATGCCGTAAAGCATTAAGCAATGACTCTGGCTGAGACAAGATTAGTTGAAACTGTGTGTGTATATGCAGATATTACACTGTAATAACGGTTACTATGCTATCCTGTGGTACTACTACATCCCTTAGCACAAACAATAGGAAACAAATGTCATTGTCACATTTTCAGTCACAGCACTGCCTATAGCTGTAACTAACAAACAGTTCTGTGAGCAATCAAACTGGTTTCCTTTGGCTTTGCCATTATTCATACCATTTCCGTCCCTATGAACTCTTGCTGCATCCTATAAAATCATAGAATCATAGAATAGTTTGGGTTGGGAGGGACTTTAAAAGGTCATCTGGTCCAACCCCCCTGCAATGAGCAGGGACATCTTCAACTAGATCAGGTTGCTCAGAGCCCCGTCCTGACCTTGAATGTTTCCAGGGGTGGGGCATCTACCACCTCTCTGGGCAACCTGGGCCAGTGTTACACCACTCTCAACATAAAAAAGTGTCTTTCTTCCTTTATCTTGATAAGGCTAAAAATGAAACTGTTTCCCTACCTGCATGCCTATTTTCATGTGCATTTTAGTAATACAGTAATTTTGAGATCTCTACTTGTATGTTGTTTAGCTGAAATTGTTCAATGAGATCAAAAACTAATAGAGTAACGGAGAGAAAAATACCGTGTATTCACATAAAACATTGTTCTTTCAGAAACCAGAATAGTGAAGTACACATGAAGTATGAATACTGTGCTACAGTGTAAGATTAAAGTTAAAATATAAACTAGTATCTCCATGAAGGGTAAGTGAATATACAATAAACAATTACAAGTGTGGAACTTAACTGCACCAACACTTCAGACCTGACTCAAAAGAGCATCACTAGTCTGATATCAAACTGCATTGGAAACATCATTTTAATGGAGACAAATTTTGAGGATTTAGTAGGAATTTCAAAACAGGAAAATGGAAATATTTAAGAATTCATGTCCTGCCTTTTCAGTAATACCTCAGAGTTCGTTCGCTAACATAAGCAGGAGCAAAACAGAGTCACAGAATCAGTAATATCAGCAAGGCTCTTTAGAGATACATTGTACTTCTGTTTTCCAAAATTACACCAATTTTTCAAATTTGCATAATTATTAGTGATTAATGAAGGTGCTCAAAATACTTACTTTTTGCCTTCTTGTGCTTGACGTTGCACTTCCTGGAGCCCATCTACTGCCTGGTGAAAGTCAAACACTGCAATGGAAAGTCAAATGGATATAGTGGGAGACCAAAGGAGAAAAACATTCTCTAAATTCCAGACATGTATATTTTCAAGACTAAGTGCCTTTGTTATCATCGATAGTGCACAGACCTCCTCATGTGAAAACAGACCTAGTACTGCTTAAACATTGTGAGGACACGTAAAACATCACTGTTTAGCAGATACAAATTCCATTATTATGTTTCAGATACAAAACATACAAAGAAGCCATATTAGATCAAATACATAACTGCTCTACAGAGTAATAATGTAGTTTAGCACCATGAGCTAAGCAATCATTTGTGAGGTTTTTTCCCCCTTCAATCATCACTTACCTATATGTGCTCTATCTGATATAATCAGTCTTTTCTCCCAATCTTTTAAACCTGTCAGAAGACAAAGAAAAGTAGGATTTCAGCTGCGCTGACCAGTCAAACTTTGAGATTTGCTTTTAGGTTTTTTGTCTTTCTTCTAGTTTATACAGCTTCTTGTTAAGACTGTAGACAAAATGGATAAAACATTAGTGAGCAATGTTTATCAGCAATCAGTTAAAAACTTTTCTCATTTTTTACTTTTTCAGCCTTCTCATTTTGGCATGGACAAAGATACTCATTTCTTCTTAATGCCAGAATGCTGTGGCTTACAACTCCATTTGTGCCTCAGAAAATAGAGAATTTATATATAAAGAATCATAAAACAATTTAAGAAGTAAGGGACCTCAGAAGGTCACCAGGTCCAAAGCCTTGCTCAAAGCAGAACCAACTGAGTTTATACTTGGGCACAGAAATGGGGGCACAGAAACTCTGGGTTAAATCATCTCAGTTTGAGGTCAAAGGGAGCTTTGCCACACACTTCAGGATTTTTTTTTTTTTTCTATCTAATCTGGTATCAAATGCCATAAAACTCCCTGAAAATCCATGAAAAAATTACTTTTGAAAATCTGTCTGAAGACTACACCACAATTCAACATTTTCAATACTGCTTTCCTCATTAAAAATGCAGAATGTTATTGCACTGAATATTTATGGTGAGAAACAAAGGCTTTTAAAAAAAGGTCAACCTGGCTGCCAACATAAAGAACAGTTAAAAATTACTTGATACAAACCTTTCTTTTCATTCTTTTCAGCTTCTTCAAACAGGCCTGGTAAATGTATAACCACTCCATTACCTTTGGGAATATAAATAATTTATTTTAAAGCAAGAAATAAAATACTCATTCTTCAGCTTTAAGGCATGTAAACAGTTGCTGTCTGAAGTTTTGTTTAAAAAGTAAGACTAAGTTTCTCACATTTCTCACAAAGTGATCTTGAGAATTTTTTTGATAAATCCTCATTTTGGGTAAGTAGCTACAAGCCTGCTACAATCAGCGCTTGCTTGTTTCAGATGTGAATGCCAGGCCTGCTCCAAAGCCAGCTGAGGCAAGCAGATTCTTGTCTTTGTTTCTGGTAGACTTTGCACCACGACTTCAGCCTCAATTATTCACTGGTAAAAGCTCAAAGAAGTCCGTGGCCTTACAACACTGACACACGGCCTGTGTGACAATATTTAAATTTAAAATATCAATATTCACATATTTGTTTTAAACTCAGCTCTAACTATGCTGTAATACATTAGAAACGCCTTCTCCCTGCTTTTGATATAGAATATAGAATCCACAAGCAATACAGAGCATTACTGACGAGAAGTGGAAGATTAGTGATGTAGTGGGCTGAAAACAGCTGCAGCTTCCTTCTTGGAAACATCAGAAATACCTGCAAGAATCTGTCTCAGCCTAAATTTAGGCTAATTTAAGTTATAGTCTTTACTAACTGACAAGGGAGGAAAGCTGAAAGCAAGATAATACACCGTATTTGGCAGAGAGAAAAAAAGTGTATTTTATATATTTCAATCACCCATTTGGAAATTATCAAATGGAACAAAACTGCGACTACAGTTCCATGACTCACTAAAACTCATTTCTTGCACAGTCTGTATATGTTTTTTCTGCCAGAAAGAACCATGATTTTGGACAAGCATAAGGCTTAAATTTGCCTGTCACTTAAATATGAGTTTGATGTCCAGTAAGCAATGCAAACTTTCTTATGATGCTGTTTGCATCAAATACCTTTACAGTGAAATACAAACATCAGCTTAAACAGCTGGTAATGTGAACAAAAAAGAGACTGGATGATGACCTTCCAAGCACAGTCCTGTATCTTGGGGCCTATTTCTGGAAAGTCAGTAAAGAGATGCCAGAGATAAGTGATATTTGTTTAGCTCAAGTGCTGGGTTTTGTGTCCTCAAAGTACACCATCTGTATTTCTGCAAGTATAAATGGAGTGTGCAAGTAGAGGGTGGGATCCAAACTTATACCATAAATACAAAAAAGAACAACACAAAGGAAAGAGGGGGTTCTTAGTTTCAGTTTTCTAGTAGCGGACACTACAGTGACACTGAATATAAAATAACTCTTCATGTTAAAGCAGCAGTGAAATAAAAGTCAAACAGCTGAAGCAAATCTGACTAACAGGCACCTATGAACTTTTCTTTGCTTGCTACTATAAAATATGGTTGCAGCTATCCACCACGTAACGTTATTTTATTTAATAAATTCCAAAATTCTCTTACCAATAAAAGAAATTGCCTTTGGATTAATGATGCCACTAGGAAACAGGTGAAAATCATATTCTTTCCCATCAACAACCACAGTATGGCCTGCGTTATTCCCACCCTGCAACAGAATGAAACATCAGAAGATTAATGGTCTTGTATTACTGCTATAAACTCTCAGCAGATGATTTGACGAGGTCATCTTTTTTTATGTATACATTCATGTCTTAGGTCACTGCTTTCTCCACCTTATAGTTTCTTGAGATGCTGTAGTATCGTAAAAAAGGCTCAGACAGGACAATTAGGGGGCTGAAGGATTTCAGCAGGACCGCGTAGAATTACAAAGCAGAATGATACCACGGAGCCAAGGCAGGACTGGGGCAGAGCAAGACTAAATGCAGGAGTAGGTGGCAGAAGCTCGAAGAGAACTGAAGCTTTCTGGAAACAAAACTGGATTGAACTACCACCCATGGAGTCCTGCCTCTGACAGACCTAAGCAAGACCATCCTTTTTGGACATCTTCTGTGCCAGTCATTTCTTTGGGTTTAAGCCTACAACGCCTAATATTTCCTTTTGAATGGAAAGCTCTTCCCGCCAGCCTACCCACAAACAGCTACTGCTTCTCTTAAGTGTTCAAGATGGAAGGTCTGTATAAAGTTGGGAGCATGTTAGTCTTTGCATCTTCACAGAATCTCCCTGTCAAGGGACGATCCTCCCAGTTAACACCACTACCACTTTATGGAGCCTGCTACAGTTCATACCTTATACGACCACCTACCAGACCTGAGAACGGGAGCTGGTATTTTCCTCAAGAAACTGAATTTTTGCAAACAGCGTTAAAAGAGAATGATGAGACAACACAAAAACTTCGGAAGAGGTCAGTAAATCAAGGTCATGAGTTGATTTGAACAGAAACAGTACAGAGTTTTAAAAATCACAGGTTTTCGACAGACTTAATGTTGGTCGCCGTTCTGTCATGATGTAATGTTTTCTCTTACTGATATGTTTGGGAAATCTGATTACTTGTCTGCTGTGGTGCTACAGGCCTTCCATTTTCCAAAATGATTACAAATCTTTGTGGATTTGATATGAGGTCTGAATGATGTAGAAGCGTCTAAAATGAGGGCATCTACTGGAAGGAAAACAGACAGTCACTGGTAATTTGCAAATAATGAAGAGTGTTGGCTGAATAAGTGGAGTTGTTATATGAAAACTCTGAGAAAGGACAGTCATTTATGAAAATTAGTAATATAACACATGTTATTCCAGAGTTTCATTTACTCTTCACTTACTCATTTGCCCATTTGTTCACATGTAACATACAGGAAAATGGAAACTGACATTCCTTTCAAAATGTGGATATATGCTGAAACACAACATAAGAAAAGAAAAGCTACTGGTTATGAAAAACCAAACAAACAACAAATCGAGCTTTTTTTAAGCAGTGGGATGGGGGGAAATATTAAGAAACATGCCTTTAAATATGACAAAAATAATTATCACGTTTTAGAAGATGTGAGCTCAATGAAGTTTAAACAGATAACCTGCTAAGGGAGAGCCAAGTAGCAGTTGTAACAGAAAAACTGGTGCACGCACAAATTTTGTTCGATTTAGCAAACTGCTGTGTAGCTCATCCTTGGGCTTAGAAGGACTCTCAAGTGTCTGGCTACTGCAGTTATAACCTGTCCAGAGAATCCTGAAGAAAGCAGAACCATCCTGGGTTTTTAGCTTGCCTCCCAGATAATAAGCCAGTTGTAGGAACCTGGATCTAGTTAAAGGTACTGAACTATCTAGCAGTTTAATACATCATGCAGGAGACTCTTTTACATGATGTTTAAGACCTCTGAGACTGGATGTATTGCACTGGTTGAAACACTAGTTTATTTTATTACAGCTGCATCAGGCTTGAGAAAGAGGCTAGTAACTTCTTCTGAGACAATCAGCTTTCCTTTTCTGCTTGCCTATAGACAACAGCAAGATGGAAACTTTAGAAGAACGAACTCCATTTAACACTGATTTAATCTCTACTACAAACAACTACTTTTGTGTTTCCTGAGAAAATGGGGAACCAGGCTCCCTCAAAAATATTTGTTGTCACTAATACTACAGTTATAATCTGCTTTTCTTAATCAACGTGAATATGAATAAATGAAATCAGGGTTGAGGACTCACAATCGGAGATAACAGCACTCCTAAATGACAGTCAGAAGTGTTTTCTTGTATCCTAAAATTTTAGAAGGTGGGATATACCGATATGAGAATGTTTATGAAAGACAGTTTATGCTTTTGGAAATTTTCCTGAGCAACCGATACCCAGACAAATGCTGTCTCTTTCTTTAACAAATGCTTAAAAAGGGACACTAATCAACTGTGAAAGCTGGCATACATTAAAAAAAAAACAAAACAAAAAACAAACCAACACTGAAGCACAGAAATATCAGCAGATATGATACATCCTTTAATTGCCAAAATATCTGAATCCACTTTCAGTCCCTCTGGACAGATAATATAAATCAAGAACTCAGTGACAGACCTTACAGAACAACAGTTCTCTAATTTAAAACTAGTGCTGACAGTTCTGGGACTGTTTTTGCGCAGCGCTCATATTGGTCTGTATTTCTTAAACAAATGTCTTCTGAGTATATTTTTACAGCTCAATTAATTACATTTTTACAAATATAATTAAAGTGGTAGCAGAGCACTGAATTGCCCAACAGACATGACCAAACTTGCAAAACGTACCACTGATCTGATGAGATACTTTTTGTTTATTATCTGGTCATCTCAGTAATTTCTCATGTTCAGTTTCATAGATATTCTAGCAGTATATTGGCAGTCTAACAGCTCAGATATTAAAGATATCTATTCCTTTTCTAACTTTACTAGAGTTCTCGGAGCCAGTAGAGGGTCTATATAAGCCATTGCTTTTGCTGACAAAGTATAAGGGGAACCTAGAAGCTTGTATTGGCTTAATCTGAAGATCACATGATTGAAGGTGCAGAGAATTACCTGGTACACTGCAACCATATAAGCTCCCTTCTTTTCCTCAACTGGTATTTCATTAAAGTGATGTCAACATTAACACACCTAGTGACGGTATTCTCTGGACCCTCAGGAGGCTTCCACCTGGACCTTTGGTACCTCTGCTTGGCTCTTGCTTCAAATGCAGCTCTGCTAATGAGCTTCCATTTAATATCGACACCCAGCTCACAGAACCTCTGCTGTGCACCACTGATCTCACCTGAATTTTATTTATCTTTCATCATTTGCACTTTCCTAGGTTTCTAGAGATGGTATTTGCCTTCTTTTGTCATTTTTCAAAAACTTCTCTAACAAACGGATTGTTAAAGCAACAACTTCTGACGGATTAATCACCTGTGCCGCTTTGGCATCATCTGTATTGCAAAATGATGGTGTGACCAGAAATAACAATTAGCATTCACTTCCAAAATCTGGGAAGCTTGGGCATTCCCATTAAACTACTCTGCTGTGGCGAGTTCTGCTCCCAAGAAGGATCCATTAGGTGAGCTGCTGAAGCTTCACAATGCTAAGCGTGCAACTGGGTTGACAGCAGCGTCTTGAACATTAGCATCCACTTCAACCTGAAACCTTCCTTACTGCTCCCGCAGTGATTCCAGCATGTTCAGCAGCACTTGTGTCCCTTCTGTTAAGCCATTTTAATCTCTACTGACTCTATTAAAACTGTACCAAATGCAGGAAACCTACCAGATGTAGGTAATTGGGGCTATCAGTTACAGCAAACCGCAGCAATGAAGTGGGACTTGAGAACCAGAAAATATTAAGCATGCCAAAGACAACAGGACAGATAGACAGATACCCTATTATAGTAATAAAGAGACTTAAATATCATTTAGAAAACTCATCTCTACAAAAATCCTTTGAGGCACTATACTTCTTTGACTGTGCAGCCACAGCTGTTGTTCTTCCTATCAGCTGTATTAAAGTTTCAGAGTAAATAAACGTTTGCTTCCAACAGTATTTGGTAGGTGTTAAAGTTCTTCACATTTAAATCGGGCATCTGAGAACAAAGACAACTTTCACTGAAGTCATCCATAGCCTGCAGTGGAAAACTAGTATTCAGCCTTTTGAAAGTACCTACGTTGCTTAACAAATCAGTTTTTATTAACTTTGAAAGCGCTAGAAATTGAGGCTCTATTAACAGCATTAAATATGTATTATTTCAATACATTTTGCCTAAGGAATGCTCTATTACCTTGAGGTGCTACAACCTATGCCTCCTTTCTTCTAAAATCCAGCAGACTGCCAGCAATGTGGTTTAAATTCAACAACCTAAAATGCCTGTCATTCCAGGTTGGAAAACAGACTAAGTTAATAGAAAGAGCTGCAACATGGTGTTTTCAAGAGTTAAACAACAGAAAACATAACAGGTATTATTTTCAGAACAGAGTAATCCTATATGGTGAGGTTTGTGGGGGTTTTTTAAAGTTATTTTTAAAGAATGTTTAAGTTGGACTCATAAAAATGGGATTTTTTCAGAAAGTTTTTAATCTTTATTTTCAGACTTCTAATAATGGAAGTGTAAAGTTACATATTGTCCCAGTACCAGAAGGAGCTAGAGGAACTTAAGCTACCTCATAAAACCTCCTAATGTTTTTTTCAGTACATTAGCTTATTTAAAAAGAAAATGCATTTCCAAGCTTTTTATGTGCTGATCTACTTGTGATACTGGATTCTTGCACTGAAGTGATGTACTTTGATTATTATTCCATAGTATGTGAACACAAGAACTGTATCAATACACTCAACTGAGAAGCTATTACATCCTACCAGTGTTAACAACTGTATGTGGTATAAATACTATCTTTCAGCGAATTAATAACTTTCATAAACAGGCTGGCAGCGGAGAACATATAGTCTTTATCTTCTTAGTAGAACTTACAAAAAAGAAGAAAAAATAAATCCACCTTTCAAAGTGCTCAGCCATTTAAAGGCTGGTGTTTTGTTCTGTATTGTTTTTAAAATCATCTTTTTATTCTCTGCAGTTGTAACATCCCAAGGTAGAAACAGAATTTCTATCCAGAGCAGCAGCAAGGCTGTTCAGGACCTGCAGCAGGAACTCTTTCCTTCCAGTTAGCCTTATGATACATGTTTGAATAGGAATTAAATCTGTCCTGATGCTAAGAAGTGTTTCTGCCTGCTCTTGCCAGCCAGGTAGCGTGCAGGACACTGTATTCTGCATTTGTCGGAAGTGTTTCCAGATGCTCTGCTGGTTTCCACTGGTTAGCACATCTTTCATTTGCTCAGTGGTCCTCACAATGCCCAAATGTAACTTGATTAACAAACTAGATTGATATCAAAAATTGCCACAGCACATATAAATGCCTTAAAATCAGATGACAGTTTCAAACTATAACCAGAGGATGAACACAAAACAGGTTTGTTTCTGATGGGTCCCACCCTCTTCCAGTTAGCAATGTTAATCAATGCAATGGGGGGAAAAAAACCCAAGCTTGTTATTGAAGATCTGTAGCTGACACAACTATCCTTTGAGTGGTTACCAGCCTTATGCAGCAGTCTGGGCTCCTTAGACAATTAGTATATGCAGTAAACGTATAAAATGTCATGACCAGGTTTAGAATAAATGAATTAGAAACAAAAAGGTAGGCCACACTTTGCATGGGAGACATCTATGCTAGCAAGCATGTGGAGGTGTTTGAATACAGTTTCAGTACTGGCTGATATGCCCAAGGTGAACCTCACATGTATAAATGGGAATAACAAGTAGGAGTAGAGAGATCGTATTACCTCTCCTTTTGGCAGTGGTGCAACTGCTACTAGAATACTGTGTCCTTGGTACTCAGACAGGATTACAAAATGATCCCCTCTGGCATTATAATCTATGAATTTAGAATCTATGAATCAGAATACCGGCTACAAACCAATAGTTTGGGAAGTCTGCATCTGAAAACAAATGCTATGATTCCTGTCTACCTCTTTTCATTCTAAGTATCCCAGCTCTACTAATTCCATCCATTGATGAAGCAAAACATTTTCTGAAATTCAACTGCATCTGCAGGCCAAATACCTCTCATCATACTATGAAACAGACTGAAAATATTTCTTATCTGGATTGAGTAATTTTCTTCCATTTATAGCATTTCATATGTGATTCTGAATAAATAAGGACCATGGTTACATAAATTGTTTCTTTTTTCTCTTTACAATTTAATTAACGATGGCTATTTCTAACTTACATTAGCAACTGCCTGGAACTCACTTGAATAAAATGTAACTAATAAGCATTACCAGCATAACTGGCTTTGACATGAACTTCGTAATAATATAAATTCATTGCCTTTCATGGTATTTCTCTTGATTTACACGACTGAAAGTGAGTTTAGAGTATCACTGGTTTTGAAAAAAATCCAACACACAAATAAATGCAATGCATTAAGTGCTTTGAACACTCAGACCCTTACACACAATGTCACAAAATCACCTGTGTGTGAAAGCTTTTGTCAGATGACTGAAAGTGCTGTACATTCCAGTTGGGAGGTTGCTGCCACAGCTGCTTGTTATATTTTCCTTCACTAGAAGTTTTTTCTTGCTAATTTTTCCAGTTAAACTCCCACCAACTCAGTTCCAAGAAGTCGATCATAACTTTTTTTTTTTAAACCCAAGCCATTGGGAAGAGCTGGGTGAGGGAATAATCAGAAATATACTTAGACCAGAAGAACTGAGGGAGCAGTGATCTTTAAAGCTACGGTGGTGACAAAGAGCTGGAGTAAGTTGCAAGTATTTATCCCCTGACACCAATCATCATCAGCCAGATCTACTTTGCTTTGGTCTTCTTCCCAAAGAATGTTTGCAATAATGGTTTCAAGTAAGAACAACCCTGCACAGAACTGCTATGTCTGATTCCTGCATCTGTTCAAGTGTGTTCCTGCTGTGTCCCCTTCTCACTGTCTCATAAAATGAACAAAATACACAGGATCCCACCTTTTCAATTAAAATAGGGATCTCTTCAAGAACTCCTGAATTCCCATGGAATGAGACCTTCTAAAGCCTAGTGAGAGCATTAGTATGATTATAAACACAATCTTGAGAAGAACGGAGCAAAACTTTTGACCTTTTAAAGAAATATATAAAATTATTTATATTGCAAATATAAAAAAATTGAAGTTTACATCATATTTTGCACTAATAATGTAGTATTTTTCCTTTACTACAAATGAAGAGTGACCCTAACTTATATGGATACCTTGATCTTCCTAAGCATCTGAAAAACACAATTGGAAAAGCCAGGTCTAATTCAACTCAGGTTTTAAACAGCAGTCAGTGTAGGCAAACAAGACACTCTTAAACTCTAGTTATTTTCTCTCAAACTGAATTTAAAGTTTTGTCAAACCATGTAAAAACAATCTACTAGGACAGACCACTACAACAAAACACACGTTAACTCCAGTAGAAGACGTAAAGAAAGTAACAAATTCAAGGTATATTGATAGAAATGTGATAGCAGAAAAAACATTCTGACTAGTGTTAGCAGAATCCTAAAATAAAGGAAATCAAACATGAAAAACCTAGCTATGTCTGCTCATCTTTAGTCCTCTCTTCTGAAGAAGTGTAGTCATATCCCTGTGGGAAGTAATATGATCCAAGGATATGAACATAACTTTTCTTATATCTGTAAACAAGTTAACAACAGCTAGTGAGTTACAACAGGAATTAAATAGAACAGATGTCATTTCAGCTTAATTTTCAGCTGCTTTCTTTTGATGCTTGTAGAGGATAATAAATTTATCAGGCTTTATAAAGGGGACTGAAAATTAAGCTTGCTTTCTTATGGAGATTTGGAAACTTTAAACTTGACCTTCTCACACAGTATTTATAATCCTGGTGGTCCTGAGATGATCCCACTGATGCCCAAAGGAGAGGCAAGTTTAAAATAGCAATGTTACCATGTTGCTCTAAAGCCTAAAATGATATAGTGTAGCATGTAAGCATGTATCAGCAAAATGAAAAATAAAATTTGGATAAAATACCTTATAAGTGACAGTTTGCGTCAAAAAAAGTTTCAATTTTGAAAGGGCGGACTTCTTTATTGTAGCTAAGGAAACCACTCATTGATAATGAACCCTCTCCTGCACTGAATAGCAAAATAGAACGTACTTGCTTTTTTTGCAAGGAATCTCGCAAAAAAATCACTTAGAAAGAAATATGCCTGTAGGAACATCCATGTACATGCAAATGGGATTATCAACCTTCCCAAACATTAGAGAAATAAAAAACAACAGTCCTGCAGTCACTGCACACTCATGATTCCAAGGTCATCAATCTCTTCACTGAAGATCATCAAGCACTAAATCATTAGGAGATTAAAGTCTTTACATGTTACTTTATCCTGTAGGGAGAAAATATACTAAATATCAGGGATAAATCTCACCGAAAGGAGAACACCACATGATACGTACACACAGAGAAAAACAGCAGCCAACAAGCCCCTGTAACTCCATGTAATCACCACATAGAACTGCCCTAATTTAATCCTCAGTGTGAACAGTTCCAGCAGCCCATGATCAATATGGACAGTCACAACAACGTGTGGCTGCTTTGCCCTGCCACGTCAGCAACACAACAGAGGAATAAAGGAAACCACCTGTCTTGTACCTAAACCACTGTGAAAGACTTCTGGTCTGGCATTTCTGCCACATTTGGTTTTTACTATTCGATCACTTGCCCACAGTAGATTCCTTTCCGTTCCTCAAAGTATTAGTCCTAATATATATGGTATTAGTTCTGGGTTCCCCAGTTCAAGAAGGACAGGGAACTGATGGAGAGGGTACAGCACAGAGCTACAAAGATGATTAGGGGGCTGGAACATCCTTCTTATAAGGAAAGGCTGAGGGACTTGAGTCTTTTTAGTCTGGAGAAGAGAAGACTCAGAGGGGGGGACCTCATCAATGCTTACAAATACTTAAAGGGAGGGTGCCAGGAGGATGAGGCCAGTGTTTTTTCAGGGGTGCCCAGTGATAGGACAAGAGGTAACAGGCACAAACTTGAACATAGGAAGTTCCATCTAAACATGAGGAGGAACTTCTTTACTTTGAGGGTGGCAGAGCACTGGAACAGGCTGCCCAGAGAGGTGGGGGAGTCCTCGACTCTGGAGACATTCAAAACCCGCCTGGACGCTGTCCTGTGCAACCTGCTCTAGGTGACCCTGCTCCGGCAGGGGGGTTGGACTAGATGATCTCCAGTGGTCCCTTCCAACACCTGTGATTCTGTGATTCATTAAAACACTAGGAACAAGGAAATAAGGAAACTGGCAATAATATGCAACAGTTATTTGTACCGAATATTGTATCATAAGTGTTAGGCACATCCCTTCACCCTTTCCTAGGCTGTTCTCTGAGGGCAATGGTATCTCAAACCCAACATTGCTTGCCTTTTCTTACTGGTTAGCTGCTCTCAATCTTATTTGTTAACATCCACTACATCAAGAAAACTAGCCACTCAACATCCTTGGTGTATGACTTGGTTAAAACTCTCTTCAGTCCAAATGACTGCAAACTACTCAACCACAAAAGACTTTAACAGCAATTTTTTCCTGTTACCTTTTTCAACCTCCTCAGCTTTTCTTCAATATAATCAACTATAATTTTTGTCCATCTGTCTCAAAAGATCAGACGATTCCTTTTTAAAACCAAAGCAATTCTTAACTTGAAAGTATACTGACTTGGGTAGCGGAAATGTTTCAAAAAGCAACTGCATATTTAGTGAAAAATAAAAGTACATTAATACAAGAAGCTCAACAAATTTAATAACAGTTCTTCTTATTGCAATCACAGTCTTGAAATTTGGTCTTGCTTCTTCAATGCCAGTTCTTAAGGGAATGCTGATAACATCAGGCAGATTTTTTGCAGACTTCCAGATGCTAGGAGTGTCACAGGTCTGACACATCCAGCATTGGCATGGGCAACACTGCAACAGCAGTGCCAAACGAAGGCTTGAAAAAAATCTTGAAAACCATCTTGGACTAGTCCCTGCTGCTGAATCATTGTCACTGGTTTTGGTATAAAGTGAAAAAAAAAAGATTCATTTGTGCAGCAACTGTTTTATCAATCTATTCAGTAACTGAGATCAAACCCACTGTACGTAACGATTATTATCACAGGGGCTCTACTAATTTACTAGCAACATCTCTTGTACCTTTCACTTTGAGTTATTGGAAAATCTTTTTCTCTTTCCTCCCCTTCAATTCTTTTATCAAATTGTTTATGGGAATTTTCCTCCAATGCTTTTGGATGTTTTGTTGAAAAGCAATTTATTGCACGTGAAAACTTCATCAGGAAAGGCAGAATTGTTTACTCTTCATTACAACAGAAATTCTCAGACATTCTTGGCACACACCTGTACTATAAAAGAGAAAGCGTCTTGTGAGTAATTTACCATTATTGGCAAAGACGTATGGTACTTCTCCTGCCATTTATGCCAATGCATGCTATTTCCTTTTCCATTTATACCCATAAAAAACTGTACAGTAAACACATTCAGTGAAAAGTTATTATTACAAGTATACCTTATGTAGTCTCAGCTTAAGGAAACAGCCAGGTCTGTACGACCACCAGCTGTCCTCAGTTAACTATGAACTTAGTACAGCAGTTCTATACACGACTTTCTGTGAACAGATCTAGTTTAAGTGGTGCCTCTGGAGTTACACCACCTCGGAAGTTGTGACAGTTGACTGTTGGATCATGCTCCAAACCAGGTCTGAGAAGTTATCTAATTAAAAGTCAGGTAGGTAAAACCCGCCACGAGCTCTAGGTTTGAAGGCAGCCACACAACAACGTATGAGGTGATGTGAGAAACATATAGCTGGAAAGAGAACTACCACTGAAGAAATCACAATCTGAAGCCACTTTTTGAACAACGTCAAACCTCTCTTCATTAATCCAAATTACTTAAGCTTACATCAGGACTTCTTGTTCTATGACAACATGCCAAGAGGCTAGATGAAAGGTGAACTACCCTCTTTACGTCTGATATTCTATCCGTTAAAAGCTTTAAACAAATACACAAAACCTGTTTTTAAAGGAAACATCAAAATGAAACATTTGCAGTTCAACTCCTTGATTGGACCCTTTCCTGAAAATATACCAGGGATTAAAGTATTGCACAGCATAATGTGACAGTTCTATGCCCCAGCAGATCACAGTAAGAAAGAAGTATTAGCCTCTATCACTCTGCTTCTGAATGCCCTTGCTTGCTGAAAGAGTAACTTAGAGGAAAAATTATCTCCATTAATAACCGAAACATAGACAAGCCCACTCAGTTCTTTAACAGCCCTAAACTGCCTGCTGTTACTCACTTATTTAGAAACACCTTTTCTGCTTGTTTATATGAGTATGTGTGCCAGTGTGTCTGGTATTTTAATGAAAGCACCCTGTGAAAAGTTTTGTTCAGTATCACCTACAAGAATATCCAAAGATCTTTGGCCCTTATTGAAACATCCTCTTTTCACAAAGAATGCTTCAAGTATACAGGTGAAATAAAAATCCATTACTTCAGGTGAACTAAGATTTCATATTTGAATTAGTGACACTGAAATGTGACATAATGTGAAAAATGAAGTGAATTATGGTATGTACCATAATTTGTTTTTACTGTGTACAATCTAAGTACTGAGAAAAACAAAAACATGATCAACAGAGACTCTTCAATTCATGTGAAATTAAATCTTGAGAACTCAGAAAAATTAAAGAGGCCAGAATTTTAATACAGAATTTTCTTTATTTAACATATTTTGAAGCTTCCCTTACTGCTGTAAAGGATTCCCATTTGCCTGCTTGCCTTTCTTTCCAGTATCTCAGGAAATACCATTTCATTTCCTTTGTAGCAATCTAGCTGTCACAGATTTTTCTCACAAAATCAACATGCTAAAAATACTTGAGAAATGTTTAATGAAAATTATTTCTTTCCATAGAAATATTAGGGAACTACTATTTTGAGAAAGCTCTTCAAATTTGACCCCGAATTTAAATTCTACTCAGAAGGCGGGGGCGAGGGGGAGGGGGCAGCTTTAAAAAAGTTAGATCAAAGAGTATCCTACTGTGATGAATTAATCTAGTTGAGACATTGTTTTAAAAGACAAACATCCCGCTTTCAGTCATTCATTTGCGACCTTTCCCTACTTTCATTTCGCAGAGAACTCAAACAAGCTGTTGAACACTGTTGCTACCAACATCTTAGATAATGGAGCAGACAGGATATCAGGAAAAATCCTGATGGAACTTTTCCTGTCATTTTTTCTGAAGTCTCTAATAAGGGAGACCTTCAGTGTTTCTTGATAAACAATGTATTCTAGTACACAAACGCAATTGCCGAAGAAAGCTTTTCTTAGTTTCTAGGAGGAATGTGAAGCAAGCAAGATTCTGGTCCAAATACTGAGGCTTTTTATGTCAGTACATGCCATTAATAAAGTCCCTCTCGAACTGATTAGGCCTGTAAGTTAATCACCTACCATTATCACACTGAGAGAACTCTAGTGAGTACTGTTCACATGCTTACACACATGCATATCTGTACTGAACAGTCCCATCTGAGTTCTAAGGCAAAAATCATACACTATTACCTACTTGCATAATTGGCTTTTAAAGTACAAAATATTAGGTTATTTAAATGGCATCTTTTTAAAAAGCATCTTCAAATTCCCAGATTTGCAAAAAACCCACCTAAATATTTTTTTAAAATCACTTTTCACTGAAGTTGTATAAATTTTCTACTCAAAAGCAAATCATTACTCATCTTTTCCTCATTTTATGGACTGTTTTACCTTCTTCCCTAAACTCTAATCCTGAAGACACTTCCATTGAATCAGCGCATTACTAATCCTATTGTAATCTCATACACACCGTATGCATGCATGTACCAGTGAACACTATTCTGAAGAGAGTTCAGAGCTCCTCTAGATCCACCTGCCTTTCATCCATCCCGGTCTCATTATCAGGCTACAGAAAGATGATGTAGATGTGCCCAGGAATGTATTAAACCATCTAAGCCATCTAGCCTGTTGGTAACACACTAACTCTTCTGGCATGCTCACACATGCAGAGCCCTGTATCCTTCAAAGGGTATTCCGAGGCTGTACCTGGGAGCCATGCTTGCAAATGAGTTCTCTGGCTGGACAGTAAATCAGTCTTGAAAGCAGCCTCCGGGCATCCCTCAAAAGCAGGTCTAAGGAGGACCAATATGACTTGCAGTAATAATATGAGGAAGCACTGTTTGACTGAGGCCTATATGAAATGCTTCTCAGCTAAACTTTTAAATTTTGTTTCCTCAGCAAAGCAATTATGAGACCTGTGTTTAAATTCCTAGCAACAGCTTACTGGGGGAAGGGGGAAATAAAGATGGGAAAGCAGCTATAGTCCTGATAATACATATTCATTAGCCAACTTTTGCACAGTAACTTCTCCCCAAGGTGATTCAAGATCTTGGGAGTTTAATGTCCCAATTGAAAATACTTCCTCCACCCTCTAAATATTTAACTCACATTACAACATTTATTTACATAATATACTTAATTATACAAATGCCCTTGGATTTATCATCTCAGATTCATGGATATCTGTAGCTTTTCAGTAGCTATCATGCATTTTAAAACAGAATAAATTTCATGGTACATACCAACTGAGCTGGACTAAGCTGACTACTTCTTAATGTGGTCACAGAGTTTACAGGCACAACTGAACAGATTACTAGCTGTATTGGTCTAACATGTTCATAATGTTTGAAAACAGTTCTTTTAAAAGTTAGTATTATTATTTGGGATCATCTCTGTATCTAATTTGGTTTATACTAGGCAACAGATCGTTTTAAGAATCCTTATATTCAATTCAAATATACATACAAACAAAGCCATGTAAGATGTTGCCTGTTTTCATCAAACTGTTTAAATCTTGTACTTTTACGTAACTTGTTTTTTCCATTTTACTCAACACTCCATTTGAAAATATTTCTAGAATAAACTTCCAGGCTTTTTGCAGAGAACACAACCTGCCTATCCAAAAAGCCGCTGCGGCAAAACTTAGGAAAACTCATAAGGTTTAGTAGCAGCTGGTCTTCAAGCCGGCTCACAACATATTTTTTTATTATTTTGTTTTTCCCAGAGGAGCAACAAGCCTGGAGACACCAACCCCCCTGACACGCCGCAGTACAGCCCTGCAAGCACCGGACCCCACCCCAGGCCCCTAGCGCTTTGCTTCCCAAAACAACCCAGCGCCGGGAAGCGCCCGGAGCGCGGCCCTCCGCCGCCCGGCCCGGCCTCCCCGGGCAGCTGCCCCCGGCAGCGCTGCCCTGCCCGCCCCAGGCAGACAGACCCACCCCCACCCCCCCGCGGGCCAGCACCTCGGGATCTTGTGTCGCTTATCGTGAAGGGTCAGCTATTTATATTTATAGTTCAGGGCTTTTTCTTTCCGACTGGCATTTCGAGGCGCAGCCGGAGGGGGGAAGGGCGAGGGGGCGCACATGGCTGCCCACCGGGGCGCATTCGCTGCGGGAGAGGGGGCGCGGGGAGAGGAGGAAGAAAACCGCGAGGCGCGGCAGGCAGGCGGAGGGAAACACGGCTGGGCGGGGGAGGAAGGCAAAGCAGCGCGGGAGAATGAGGGACCCGCAAGGGAAGGAGGGAGCCGGGCCGAGGGGAGCGGGGGGTAAAGCGGGGGCCGAGGAGAGCACGAAGCGCCAAGGGGGAGCGGCGAGCAGAACCGACCCGGCCCCAGCACCCACCTGGCACCGGCACACAATGTCCGACTCGGTGGCCAGCAGGTCCACCACCTTGCCCTTGCCTTCGTCCCCCCACTGCGCCCCCAGCACCACCGTCACTTTGTTACCGCCCGGCTCGCTGCGCGCCCGCTTCAGCCCGCCGCCGGGGTGGCTGCTGCGGTCGTTGGACGCCCGGGTGCCCGACATGGTGGGTGGATGGGAGAGTGGGTGGCTGGAGCCGCCGCCGCCGCCTCGCTCTNCTCCTCACACACACGGTCTCCTCACACACCGGGTCTCCTCACACATACGGTCTCCTAACACACCCGGTCTCCTCACACACCCACAGTCTCCTTACACACCCGCAGTCTCTTCACACCCATGGTCTCCTCACACACCCACAGTCTCCTCACACACACGGTCTCCTCACACACACGGTCTCCTCACACCCCGACGGTCTCCTCACACCCCCACAGTCTCCTCACACACCCGGTCTCCTCACACTCTGACGGTCTCCTCACACACCCCCACACACCGACCTCCGAGGCACAGAGGCGATGGCACTGAGGCACGCGCAGTCCCGAGGCACGCGTGTGACGGGCAGCTCGGAGGGATGTAGGCCTGTGTGACACGCGTGTCTGAAGCAGCCAGGCCTGTGGCACAGGCGGACAGACAGACGTTAGGCTGGGTCATGCGGGGCTGCGTCACTGCGAGGCCACGCTGACGCAAGGGTGTGAGTTGTGTGGCTCTGTCACTCTGTCAGGGGTCGCAGGTGCGTGGCTGCAGGACGGAGAGATGCCACACGTGGGTCCGAGGCGTGAGGCTGTCATGGCGATCAGAGGCCCGTGGGGCCGTGCCACGGGGACGTACGGCCATCCTGAGGTGCATGACTGTCACTGTGAGACGCACGAGCAGTGCTGAGGTGTGTGTGACAATGACACAAGGAGACAGACCCCCGCGCTGGCCTTGGGCAGAGGGGCTGCGTCACTGTGAGACACACACAGGCCTGTGTCACTGCCAGACAGACAGATCGACACTGGCCCGAGGAACACGTGCTGCTGTCACTGTAAGACAGACATTGCTCTGAGGCACTCGTGACTGTCACTGTCAGACACGCAGAGAATGGCACACGCAGAGTAGCCTGACAGGTGCCCAGGTACACTCAGAGTAGCCTGTGGTACCTACCAGTGGGAGGAGGACCGGCACACAAGCTACTCCAGCCCACCTGGGTCATGAGACACAAACATCCACCTGCTGGCCTGAGAAACATGGGCAGGCGCGCTTTGAGTTTGACAGACACACGCTAGCCAAAAATACATACGACTGTTGTTCCTGAACTGGCACATACCCCACTGACAGGCACATACATACCCTGTCCTGGTGGCCTGAGACACCCGAGACCGTTTTGGTGAGGCACACGTGCACACCCACACATACGCTCACACACCGACCTGAGAGAACACAGGACTGTCACTGCGAGGCAAATAAACAAGTGAAGTGTGTGGAGCTGTGTCACAGGGACAGATTTACGTGCCCGCTTCCCTGGTGTGACAGGCGAGCTGACTGTTCTGGCACCCATAACCTCTTCCCCGTGCATGAGCCATACACTAGGCGTGACTTCTTCTGTAACACGCGTCCTTTAGCTCCAGGCATGTGGCACCACGTCCTTAAAAAAAGCAGCTTGAAAAGTGTAAGTTTACAGACTAGTCTGAGGCCCGTGCAGCTGTGTTAGTATGAGGCACATACATATGCATGTACATCCCTGCACACACACGCATGCACAGAAGCAGAACACCAGCAGAACATACCAGGTTGCAGCTTCAGATGGGAGGAACTGCACCAGCCGCTGCTTGCCCGCTCCTCCTGGCAACTGCACGTGTGTGATTCCTACTGAGGGAGCAAGTGAGAGAAGTTCAGCATTTTCAAGTGACGCATTCCTTCTCTTACACTGTGGCTCAGATGAGATACTGTGATATGCATGAGATCACACCATGTTGTGTATGCACTGGTCAAAATGCAGAAAGCTCCTCCTACAATCCGTCACTCTGGTATAGGGATGGAAGGAAAGTACCGGAATAGTTGAATGAACTCCTGAGAAATAAAAATACAGCAGCATGTACCACCCATTTCAAACATCGATATATGGGCTCTGTATGTGTGTGTGTGCACATACACAAACATCTACCCCTGTGTATACACATAGATACATGAATTTATGTATGTGCATGTATAGAAATAGAACAGAGTGGAGATAGGGAAGATTTAACACTCTGCATGGTCCTGCTGAGTACTTAGCAGCCATCAGTGGAGGTGGTAAATATGAAAGAGAAGACTGGAAGGGAGCACCTGATGTTTGAGCCTAGTTTCTCCTACTACTGCAGTCAGCTAGCTCAAGAAGTGGGCCTGTGTGAACCTCATGAGGTTCAACAAGGCCAAGTGCAGGGTCCTGCACCTGGGTCAGGACAATACCTGGTATCAATACAGGCTGGGGGATGAAGGGATTGAGAGCAGCCCTGACGAGAAGGACATGGGGGTACTGGTGGATGAAAAGCTGGACGTGAGCCAACAATGTGCGCTCACAGCCCAGGCGGCNGGGGCTCTGAGCAACCTGATCTAGTTGAAGATGTCCCTGCTCATTGCAGGGAGGTTGGACTAGATGACTTTTAAAGGTCCCTTCCAACCCAAGCTATTCTCTGATTCTATAACTCTATACAACCGCTCGGTTTCCCTACCGAATAACTGTTCCAGAGCTGTTCTAGTTAGAAACCTCTGCTAATTTCCATCCTTCTGGCTGATTTATATCCATAAATTGGATAAATTGTGCTGACGTTGCTATTTAATTTAAATACTTCTTCCTCTCCCTTTCCTGTGTATGTATTTATAGAAGGAATTACATCCAGTCTCTGGCTTTGTTTTGCTTGACAGAAAAAGACAAGATTTTTTACTCTTCTCCTCTAAAGACCGGCTCTCAATTCACTGGTTGTTCTCATCTGCCTGCCCTGCACCTATTCCAAATTTGGTTCATGTTTCTTGAATATGGGCAGCTAGAATTGTACACTGTAGTCCACGTCAAGTTCCCTAGTACCCTCTACATAGGAATTAATGTCTTCTCCTTTCAGCCAGAAATATCTCACCTAAGACATTCCTGGACTTGTCAAGTTTCACATACGTGACAAAATTCAGCTCCTCTCCCACCGTTCTTCTGCTGGTATCTCACACACTGAAATGCTGCTACCTCCTTCTGCCATTGGCACTTCACATGCGCGATACAGCTACTTGGCATTTCATGTATATATTCACAGCCAGATGCCACGTGCGATCTAACATGGTCTGAAAGATAAGCCTCCGGCTCAGGTTTCAGAATTGTGCATTATAGAATTTTAAACTTTACTTTTATTTTGACCATTATTTCAGTTACAAGGATGGAAGGTTCCTGTGAAGTCTTTTAAGACATTTTGTTCCTGTGGTCTAATACGCACCAAATGTCTGGTCACAACTCCTCAGGCATAGGCTTTACGCCAAACTCTCTGAGCTTCTTGCCCTGGTACCAGCCGGTCTAGAGCTGCCCAGCATCCCAGACCAGTTGGGCTTGAACTTGTTCCACCTGACATGGGAACAGCCAGCACTGGCCATGTTTCTCTTCACAGCCACGCACTGACAGCTCATGGACCTCATCTGAAAAACTTCTGCACTGGTCTATCATCTCGTCAATCATTTGCAGCCAGCCTGATCCTACTATGCAACAGAAATTCTTGTTAATGACTTAAGCTTCTCTTTACCTGATACCTTACCCCCTTTGTAATTGTACTCACCTCGTACTCAGCACCACATTCAGTGTCTTAATGAAGTCCATGTCCACTGCATTTCATCTATCTTGATAGTTGGTAAAGGAAGCTGGTGCCAGAGTGATCTGTTTCTACTTTTGCTCATCTGTTTTGTACTTTTTCACAGTTTCATTCCACTCCAGGCTTCTGTTTTCTTTCAAAATTTCCTCTGAAGCTTTCCTTACTGTTCTACCAAATCCTTCAGATTTTTTTGCTGCTTAGTAATAAAATCATTTTATCCATTAAATAGTAAAAAATTGTGTCATCTCATTGTGGAATAAGTATTCATCAGGTGTTACATTTACACTTCGTTTTACAATTTGAAAACATGAGCATGAAGGACAGCAAAATGTAGCAGTGCTGTCCATCGTTTCCCTCGCACACACACTAATTCTCCTCAAAACTGCTGGCTTGTGAGTCAGCTCCACACATCTAGAACATAAAAATAACTTTTGCTGCAAGACATATGTATTCCTGGTGCTGTTCCTCTGCAGGAGAAGCTGTATACAGCTACATTTCAAAGTCAGAGAGAATCCCAGAGTTATTTTATTATTTTTATGGCATTTAGCATTGCATTCTTGCATGTGGGTTTTTTTTTTTTTTCCCCTCTCTTTATGATACTCTATGCCTGTTAGCGTAGGAACTCAAATCTTTTGCCAGAGTAATGTTATTGCTGTTCTTTTGGTTGGTTGGTTGGTTGGTTTTTGGTTATGCTCTATCTGTTTTTTAAAAGCAAATAATCCTGGCATGACTATATGTAAATTGCCCTGCTTAAGGACAGGATCTAGCCTTTTTAAAAGAAGATGACAGTGTTTTCTGCTATTTGTGATTCTCGGCCATAATAACTTTCCTATGTCTTCAAAGTGACTGGCTTGGTGGAAATGTCTGCATTTTTTTGTGCAAAGAAAGGTGCAGTTTCTCTGCTCTTATTAGCGAGCAAGTATTCTAAAATATTCTGGGGGTTTCTTTTTTATGTTATTTCAGATGTAGCAAACTTGAAATTTTTTTTTTTGTTTTCTTCAGCATTTCTGTAATCAGATCCACTGTCATTCTGAGGTGGTCAGAAACTCCAGTTGCATTTTCTTTCCAGTGCCAACAAGGTCAAACCTTCCATTTCCATAAACTTTCATGTGAAAAAATTACTGAACACTTTGCAAAAAACCCCAGTTGACCTGGAGAACACTTCTCTTTATAAAAGTTCAAAATGTGTATCTCAGCATAGAAATAATATGAAGCAATCAATGAAGTGATTTATTCTTCTTCTTACACCAATTTAAAAACAAACTCAAGTTCACCAAAAGCAGTGGATTTAAATCCATTTTGATGTGTGAGATAGAAAAAAAAATCAAATCTTCAAGGTAGATTTTGATCAGCTAAAAGCAAATGTTTGACTTTTAAATTGAGTCATACAGTGAGGTCATGCAGAGTGACATGAGACTTGTAAGGGCTGCAGGCATGCAGTGTCCCTGTCCCCTGTGAGTCACTTGGTGCTGGGTACACCAAAAAGAAGGGAATGAACCATTAGCTCAGTAATCGGTATCAGTGTCTCAGAGGAGCTCCCTGTTCCTCAGAGCTTTTCCGTTAAAACTAATTCACCTGACAACACTTGACCTTTGCAATTTCACAGAAAAACTTTCAAGCATTTGCCTTCTCAGATAAAAAAAACCACAGCACTTTTTACTTTAGGGCAACTAATAGGAGCAAAATATGTCCGTATGATTAAAGCAGTGCACTTTAGATTTACTGCAGGAAAAAAATTACCAAAACTATACTGTTTCTTTTCAGAACTACATTTTTACCAAACACTTGTTTGTTCACAGCCCTGATAAAAATAGTAAATTGATGCAAAAGCACGTAAAGAGCAATACTCAAAGAGTAGTAAAGAAGGATTTATTTGGACAAAACGCACATCAAATCGTAAAGGCTCTGTGGTTCAAATTTTTTTCTGTTTCCATGAAAGACTTGGAGCATGCAATAAGCATGCACTTATTGAATGTGCAGATGGCATGAAGCTGGAAGCGACAAGTATCATGCTGAAGACCGGGATGTTTCTCTGAACAGGAGTCAAAATATTATATGGTTGCAAAAGAAGTCAAACATCATGCTGAGATGGAAGAACAACCTGTAACGTGGAGGAAGATGTCCTTTCACTCTCCTCAGCCCCGCTGAACTGCCCGGCTGGAGATCCAGCACTGCACTGTGAGGAGGGTGATTGTCCAGTTGAAGAAAATCCAGAAGAGACACACAAACGCATGAACACAGATTTGGAAAACCCTAGGATGGAAAAACTAGGAAAGCTCCAGGATCAAAAGCTGAAAGGGCTGGAGTTGTTTAGTCTGGGAAAAAAAAAAGACCAGAGGTGACATGATAACAACTGCCAAATATGTAAAAGGCTGCTGCAAATTAGAACGGAGTAGTAATGTGTTTTCTCTGTGGTGGATAGTATGAAATGAAAAGTGTTTGCATCTTTTATTAGACTAACCAACTGATCTGATAAACATGGACAAACTTGAAGGCATATAAAGCTCCATTAAGCTTGAAACAGAAGCTGTGAATAAGACCAGCTTTGTTCAAACGCTGCTCCTAAGGGTGGCATTTTAACACAGCAGCATTTTAGCACCATCTTAGCACAGCAGCAGTTTGTCCAGGCTGCGGCATTCCTGTGTCCTTGGGCATTTGTGAGAAGACGTTAGGCAAAAATGATTCAACATTAACTGCTTTGAGTTAGACCAACTTTACTGTGTAAAAGTCCCAGTGCTGTAGGTCTTTTCTGAAGACTTTGGCCCTAACCCTCAAAAAGTACGCATCCACCTCTTCAGATGCCCGGGTCGAATACTTAAGCAACGCTTAAAAAGCTGTTCAGCTGCCACCTAGTACTGTAATCACTTACGTGTCTGTGGGTGGGCACAAGTAATTTATCCTGCAGTTCAGCTTGTTGTGTCAAGCTCTGAGAGGGGTCTCACATCAGGTATTCTGCTTTGCTGTCAGGTCCCTCCCTCATGAACGGTGAGCGTAGAAACTAGAGCAAATGCCCCACAAAATTGTATTTGGATTGTCACCACAGACTGGCTCAAGACTTAAGGGTCTCAGATGTGATGTGACAGACACTGCTTCAAATCTGTTTTTCCTGACTAGAGACGTGAACAGGAACTGTATTTAGTCTCTGGCATCCTAGGGTGAGCCCTCTAATAGCTGAATTATGTGGCATCCTTCTCTGCCCAACAAATAATCAAGCTGATACCAAAACCAGAGGCTTTTTTACATTATTTCAGCTGTTTGAGTAAATAATATGCACTGAAATAAGAGTACATAAAGCCTGTGGAAAGATTTAAAAAAATGAAGTGAGCTTAATTTGAATCATGTCTCCAGCCAATATAATGAGTTGGAGATTCTGCGGGGGGGATGTGTATTTTAAAAAGAGATTAAAGGAGCATTGCAATATGGTTATGCTCCTTTATGCCTGTGAGAGCACGGCCTGAAGTCTGCCAGGCTCCCAGTAAAAAGAACTATGGCAAACTCATCGAACTCCAGGGTGCAGGGTCAAGCTTTTTTTTTTTTAATTTTTAAAATCTTTGCCATTTTCTAGAATTCATGTGAAATTAATTTAACTGCTTAACAGTTTTATATTGCTAGATGCAATTAAGAAGCTTTTTCTCATTTATTCACCATCTTTAGGAGATTAAGAGCCAGATAGTCTGTCCTTTCAGTTGTGCTTAAAAATAAATAAAATAAAAATACCACAACAGTCAGCCCAGGAAAAAACAATTGCTTGGGATTGCTAGTGCATGATTTAAACCCACAACTAATAAGCCTCACAGATTCAGGTACATTTGTCTAGCTCTGTTTACTAAAATGAACATATACCAAAGTGAAATACATCCTGGATTACGAATACATACTAGAGTACGATGCAGTTATAAGTTGTACTTGTCCTTAATACACAGTTTTTAAACCACTATTACATACTTTTAAAAAAGCAAATGCAAGCAATACAACAGTAACCCAGTAAGCAGTAAGCTTTTAGCAGCAGAACATTTGCTTATTTCCTCAGCTCTTGAAGACTAGATGCTTTCACTATTGCAAGACCCATTTATGCTGATGACATTTTGTTATATATCAGTTTGTTACTTGCAGCCAAATGAATAAGTCCTGTGTTAGTACAGACAATAAGAATTCTGCCAGAGAAAAGCTCTTGTATTTAACCCTGAATATATCAACATAAGAAATGGGACTGGGGGTCTGCTTTTGCAGTTTGTTTCTATATGTAAAGATGGTTGTTATGCTGTGTAACTCCTGTACTGTTCATCAAAATTTACTTGCTCTTCATCCGTTAATAGCATTTCATTTTCTGCTGCAGTTAGAGTATTAGAGCGACATGCATAAATTCTCACCAGATATTTAACTGCACATTTTCACTTTTGTTCTTAAGTGTTTTTGTTATGTTGCTTACTTTGGTCATTAGCGGTGTCTCCCAATTTGCATTAGAAGTAGCTCATTTTTCCACTTGGTTAGCTGAAGAAAAAACTCTACATGTTATTTCTCTTGAAATAACATAAATATGTTATATGTTATTTCTCTTGAAATAACATATAGGCTTGGTGTTTGCAAGTATCTGATGCAGTTCTGAAGAATTTAAATGCTCAGTAACAGAAGCTGCTGCAAGAGAAGCTGAAGAAAATAAAGCAGGATAGTTGCTTAATCCATTATTAAGCATGGAAAAAAAATCTTAATGTAAATATAAATGTAAACATGTTCAGCGGAGTTAAAAAAACCTCTAGATGTCTGTGTCTCTGGAATCAGCAGCAGCGTGTCACCAAACTTTTTTAGGAAATCATACCTTAACTTTTATTTACAGAAAAGCTTTTTTTAATACATGGAATCAAGTAGGATATTGCTCTGTTCTCTTAATTGTGCCATACATTTGAATTTTGGTAACAGTTTCTGACTCAGCTTGGTTCTCGGCAATTTTCATTAGCTGCAAGTCCTCCCTTGTAACCTGTTAATAATAAATCAGTGGTGGGTGCTTCTGCGTTCACCTCTTCTGTTTGAACTGAGGAGACTGAGATTATTGCCTGCCCTGGGAGACTGCTGCTGTGTGCTGCCCATGGCAGATCTGTCATCTGCAGAGAAATGATCCTCAGACAACTGGATAAACCAGATATTGACACTGATAGAGCATGTGACTGGAGTTAAGGTCAGAGATTCAAAGGCTGTAGGGTTGGGGCACACAGGATTACCCCGCGTGCTGTGTGTCGCTGGCTTTAAGGGAATTACCTGCAAAGTTAAAGGTGTACTTAATTCTTTGTGGAACCAGGCCTTGATAATCCTGTAAGCACATGCTAATAGGGTTTCACCAGATTTATTGTCTTTTCATTCCCTCCTTCAGAAAATAAATACAGAAAATAATTGCTTAACTTCCTAATTATATGATTAAAAAAAAAAAGACTTTACATAGCCTGAAGCATGTTAAGATGAGCCCCAACATCCTGCCATGCCAGATCTGATACCCTCTATAATTTATGTCACCATATCCTGATGGAGATTAAAATAGATTTAAAAAAATGCCTGATTCTCATTGTCACCAGTGCTATGCACAGTTTTCTAAAATAAGTACTGAAAAATAATTCAGAGTCCAAATGCTCACTCTTGTTTAAGTTTATACCCCAAGAACGAAATCCACCTTCTCACAAGGAACCAAGAATAATGACAGTTCCATCTAAACTGTGTGTTGGAAGTGCAGAAGGTTCTTCTGGTCTGGTGCTCCGTCTCTTCACAGGGTTGAAGCACACTTTTAATCCTTACGGCTGCTGAATGTCACTTTATAATTTTATTTTGCCATATACTAAGTTATTTTTCTGTATTTACAGCAAAAAGGTTTATTGTTTTAATCTGCAGCTTTACATTAAGCATGTTACGATTGCAAAGTACGTAAAACATTTGCAGTACAGCTTGTCAAGACAATATTGAAAACTTTGTTTTGGTCAGTTTTCAATGAATTGTATGTATTTTTAAAATGTGTTTCTAAAGATGAGTAACTGTGAAAGAGGAGCTAAAAGAAGGCCATTTATTTAGACACCAGATACAAGGAAAAACACAGTCTTCCAAGGGGTGAGCATCCAGTGTAATATTTACACGAACTCCACTCAGATTTACTAATGCCATTTTTGCAGTGGTTCTCTGAAGAATCAAGAATCATAACCAGATTTTATTGGCAGAAATCTGCAAGACAAGTGGATGCCAGGTATTTGCCAAAATAAAATTTGAAATATACACATGCCAATGTTAGCACTAGAAATGCTTCACACCCAGGTAGGCCCAGCACAGCAAACACTTTTCTGCAGTTCTGTCAATCAGCCGTTCTTCAGCAAAGCACAGACGCTCCTTTAAGCATACACATAACTGCTTTAAGGAATCAGACCCCTAATCAGAAAAAAAGCAAATGCTGTGGTAACAGTAACACGTGACACAACTTGCCTACCACAGTGACACAGCAGAGCTTGAAGCATGTGCAATTTCTGTACCTCTAAGAGTCTTCCAAGAACTACTCAGAGCAATAGCAGGATATCACCCACCTCTAAGCAAAATGGTAGTAACTTGCTCATTGGGAGTGATATTTTTTGTAACATCCCTATCATGATTTCTTTGATCATTCACATGCACTTGAAAATTGATGTCTTACGATACTATCTGCTTGACAACTACATCATCCGTGGCTAAATCACTCTCATTGTATTAGATCAGCCACAGCTGAACAGGTAATTTCCTCCTAATTAACAAAAGGTTGGCTAACAACACCAGAATTACTTTTTGTTAAAGGTACTGCTCTTTCCATACTCTCCCTTTAGCCTCTTCGCGTCTTCTACTTTAAGGTGTTTCTTCCTTTTCTCAGACTTTGCAGCTTGCTCCTTCCTTTCTTGGTTTTCCTGCGTTCAGACAGAATGACAAATAAAAACATAAATAAGAAGAGTTACTGGAGGAAAAGCTGGTTAAGAAACTCTCAATTTGTAATGAATAGCTATTCTGAATATGCCCTATACACACTTACGATGCTCAGCTGCTGGGGTTTGAGGATAAATAGCAGAACAGAACTTCCTGGTCAGTCCCTTTGACCTTCTCCCTACGATGATGTTACTAGCAAATTATTTAATTAGCTTTAACTGCAAGGTTCAACTCTAGACTGAAATGCATTCTTCTTAATTAGTCCCTTTGTCCACAAAACAGAACATTAGTTTAATTAGCATTCTAGAGATTTATCCCATAGCAACCTTGTATTCAGGGACTTCAACTAGAAAATTCAGGAACTCAACTGTGTTCAACAGCAATTCACAGTTTCTCTTCAGGCCCCCGTTACATTTGCTAGCTGTATTTCTGCATTAGTGTTCAGTGGCAGAGTCCAAGCTGGATGTCTGTTGGTAGCAGTCATACAACTGCTAGGATGGCATAAATCCTCTTGGGATTTACACGGACAGGCAGGACTCTGGTTTCCACAGAGCTGCTGGTACTGGGATGATATGATTAATGGAGGAAGAGAAAGAAATTGAATGATTACTTCTAGTAAAGGAAGACCTTTACCCAGTGGAGGAGTATTTCTGGGTTTTGATACGTAGCACAGTCATAGGAGAGGGTAGTTCTGAACAACTGGGATAACTGTAGCAGAATATCTGTGTTGTAGGAAGATCAGTATTTATTGGGCCTGCAGTCATAGAAATTTGTGATGTTAAGAGGAGGGTGCTGCTTATTAAATTACAAAATTTAGGAATGTCCAGGAAGATGTTGATGATTTGGTGGAGATAGAATTCTTGCTGAGACATGTCTGGTCTCCTTTGCAGAGAGTTTGGCAGCAGAAAAGGCATTTTCCCATTGTAGTGATAGATTTGGTTGATTGCTATGGATCACCTGCCACTGTTTCCGTAAGATGGGCTGAAGAAGTCCCAGGAAAAATGCACCAGTTTCTTAGAGCCTTTATAGAAAGTAAAAGCCTAGGATCCTTTGGTCCAAAGAAATTTCCAGACAAATAAAGAAAACTTGTGAACGTTAATAGTCTTTCTGAAGTATAGGAGCATTATAGGCTCAAGGTTATGGGGACCTTCACTGGATGCCTAGAAAAGGAGAGAAAAATGAGGTACTCTTGACAAAGAAAGAAAAGGATGTATTTGCCTTGAATGGAGGGTGCTTCTGAAAGAATGTGGTGAAGTCTTAGGGAGCGGCTAAAAACCTTTCATCGCTGTATGCCTCCTACGTGCTTGCCTGATAAATTCCGGCTGTGCCTTAGCATAATGTCTTTGGGATATTATGGCTGTTGAGAGATTTGCAGATCTGTTGGCCCTGGAAGAATGTCTCTATGTAATGTGCCACAAGAAATAAAGGAGGTGAATTCAGGGATACATTGTTCTGCTGCTTGAGCAGCACACGCTGTACTGAAAACAAACCAAAACACATTAGGAATAAATTTATGGATTGAGCAAGCCTGAGCTGAATTGTTCAGAGAAATTAAAAAAAAACCCTAAAACATAACGATTCGACGCAAACACACTGTTAACAGGGTTTCTTCAACACAAGAAAGCCCAAGAAGGTAAAGTCATGGCCAGGCAGAGGAATGAACATTCACAAGCCCTTCTCCATCTTCTGGATTACTGAAGGCAGCTGTATGGATAAGATTAAACGAAAGAGGGGTGTCACTTTGGATTTGCACTTTGTGGGACGTTAGGTACTTGCTTGATCTTTGAATTAAAAGATGCTCCAGGACAACTGTTTATCCCCACACTATCTAAAGCATATCCCGTTCCAATGCCATGTGCACCCTACTGAGGAGCAGCTGCTCCTGCTCGGTTATCCTAGGGGAGCACTCGGAGGAACTATCCCTGCACAGAGCTGTCTGTATAACCTCTGTCATCAACTGAGTACTTCCTAGCGCAGATTTTGTTTAACATTTTTCCTCCTTTTCATGAGATTAGACAGCCTCTTTGTTAGGAGCTCCCCTGTTTGAACAGCTGCAAGTGCTAAGGGAAATCAAACGTTTCTCCCAATCCCCTATAATCACAGTGTTTCTTTTCCCTGCAATTTTACAACTCGGTTCTCAGTGTATCTCCAATTCTGATTTTTTATCTTTGAGGTGGGAAGCTATTTTCTCTCCGTCTCCTTCCTCCTGCCATCTGCTCCTTTTATTTTTTGAGAATTGGTGAAACAGTCATCAGCCCTGGGTGCACACCAGCTCCTTTTCACTGTGTCAAGTTTTGGGGATCATTTGGGCATTTGAAAAGCTTTTTTTTTTTACTCCCCACCTCTTCAAGTAGATGGAGAAGAAGAGGGCAGATTCTTATTATAGTAATTTAATTTGTGTAGTTCAGTTTTTGTTTCCTGAAGGATAAGAGACCAGAAAGAACCCTCAGGGAAGGGAGAAGGATTTTGTTTAAACAAGAAAGTAACAAAACCAAAATCTCTCTAGGTAAGCTTGGGAGCCATGAAGGATCACTATTCATCAAAATTATTTCCCTTCTTATTTGATGTGAGAATGGAAAGATAGCACTAATGATTGTGGCAGTGCTAAGACACCTGCTTTAGGCAGAAGACTCATCTCAAAAGAAAAGTTACACCTTAGCCCTAAAGCTTACGTCAAATGGCATTGGGAAGAGATGATGCATGTGGCTGATTCTAGTGTAAAAATCAAAATCACAGAACAAAAAGATGCTTTAAAAATTAAAACCTTCAACTTTTCAGCATGTTGCTGTTTCAAGCACAGACAGTATCTTTACTACTGTGATAGGGAGAAAGCAAGGCAAGCAGGGAGAGATTACATTAGAGGTCTGCAGTGGAGGTAACAGAGAGGCACACAATGTGGCTAACAGCGGTGGTACCTTTGAGGTAAGGTGCTGCTGAGAAATGGAACCAAAAATAGGATGAAAGGGAGTTTACATGTTGGGTAGATAAAAAGAAGCTTTTTTCTAGTGGCTCCAGCCTGGTTGTAAACAAGCAGCACCCAAAAGTAGTTTAAATCTTCTGCAGCTGTACTGGGACACTACATAACCTTTATTCGGACTGTTTCTTAAAAGAACTGCAGTTACTGGATTTACCTTTCACAGCAATTTTCCAGTGCAGCTCTCCACAGATGCTGAGCCATGATGTTCTTGACTCTCTTAATTCTTCCTGCCTAAAGTTTTAGGAACTCCAAGGGTCAAGTGTACTGCCAAAGGATCTGTGGTTTGTAGGTTTATTTTCCAGACTGCCTGTGGTGCTGTCACATTGTTTTGGAGCCCGGGTAGCTGTATTGCTTGCAAAATTGAAGTCAAATGCCTCACAGGAGGAGCAGGTAGCATATCTTTTTCATCTTTCATCATCTTCCAACATTTCCTCAGAAGCTCCTTTGTTTTGATCTGAAACTGGTATCTGCCCTAAAGCACTCCTTCACCCTCTCTTGCTTTGACATTGCCCAGCGTAGTTGTCTGTATTCTTGCAGTACTTCTTGTAATGTGGATGATTCTCACTATCGAAGGCAAATACAGTCTGGGGCTCTGCTGGAGTCAGCACAGGAGTGGGTGATTGCTGCTGTTAAAATATATAAATGTGAAGCCACTATCACCTGGCATTAGGAAAACCCTAGAGGAAGTACATTGATTCAGGTTGCGGTATGCAGGAGGGGATGCAAAATGGATGTTCACTGGAAGCTTACTAATTGGAGTGTGGTCTACACAACTTTTATGGTGAAGTTGCTGTTTTCTTCTTACTGCAAGGAATAAAGTCTTATAAACTAAGAAAGTGCCAAAGGTAATCTCTTGGGAGATGTGTTGTTTTGTAGGGGACACAAAACATACTGTTTCGAACTAACTAGTACAATGAAATACCTACATGTAAACATCTCTTCCAATTAGGCTTTGCCTACTGGAAAATTTACCTTTTGCCTATTGACAAAGCATATAAAGCATGTCATGTTGCTCATTCTTTCCCACGCCGCTAAGCTCCTGTCACATTGAGCCCTGATTAATAATTTTACAGTGGGAGCAACAAATTGGAGCGTTCTTAGTGCTCCACAGCAAAAAATAAAAATTAAAAAAAATCACATTTTATATTTGCCCACATGCTCATTTCTTGTTGCAGGTTGCAAGCAAATAAACAGTTACTTTCATTTAATTCTGCAGCCAGAGTTTAGGTAGTCCAGCTTGGAGTAGAAGAAAAAAAAGTTGTTCTTGCTTGCTTTAAAAAAAGTAGTTCTCAATCTATTTCTAAACAGTCAAAATGCAAACCACCTGTAAGGCCTTGAGGAAGAGCTCTCTGAAGGTTTTCATTGTGCTAAATACATCTTCCAAAGACAATTTTTTTGGATCTTCACAAAGATAATCAGCAAGTTCTTCCTTCTTCTTTTCAATGGTGGCAAACTCCTTCTGCAGGTCCTTTGAAGCATCCAGACTGTCCTGAGACACAGTTTGCAACACAATTTATGCATATTAAGAAGCAGCATATTCTGAGCTGCCCAGAAGACTCAAGCCAGTTAATACAGAGCAATCAGTTTTTTAAAAAATGACAATTAAGATTGGTTCACAATGCATGATATTTTCTTCTTAATTGAACCATCTGCATTCCCCCTGGTTTCATTTAGCCCAAAGCAGCTCATTCTATGTTGCCACTTTCATCATACAACCACGTGGAAATTTGGCCCAACCTGGGATGACTGATCAAGGGAGATATAGGACCACAATTTCTGCCTTTTAGCTTTAGTTAAGTGACCTTGTTTTGAGAACATGAAAAGCTAGGACGGTTGGAAATAGGTACAAAAAAAAAAAAAACCCAACGTATTGCAAATCTGTTCACTTTTTTCCCCAAAGAAGAGTGAGACAAAAATGTTTCTGTACTGCACTGTATGCATTTATAGTTACGTCCTACATTTCATTTTTAGGGCCTTCCTTTCTTTTGCCTGCACACACAGCTGACTGGTCCTCAGCTGTTTCCTTATCATGATACCACATTACAGAAGTGGAGGAAAATCTGGGATGCTCCTTCCACCAGGGCACAGGGGGAGTGTAGCTATGACCCCTTTCCCATAGAGCTTTTTGTCCATTTGCAGCCTGAATTACAGTGCCTTTGAGAAGAGATTTAAAGTGTTTAGGAAGAAGGATGGGAAGTGTGGCACACCCACATCACCTACTTGAACAGATTTTGCATGCTGTATTTTTAAATCGTCTGTCGACAAAAATAAACGCTTCTCTGTTTCCAACAGTTTCTTCAAATTGGCACCTGCCTCAGCCTGCATAACATCAAAGTGGATTCTGAAAGGTCCACAAAAGGGACAGTACATTGAAGGGGTAAGTCTTTTGTTTTCATTAAGTTAAAAAATTATTATAAACAGTATCATCTCTGCAAGAGAATGTAGAATTAATCGTCCAACCTGGATCCTGCTTTTGCAGGTAGTTCTCCTCTATATAAATCCTTTTCTATGTGCTCAAACCCTCATCTAAGAAAGAATCTGTGCTTTTGCCCTCACTACCTCCCTGGACACACTGTGGAAGAACCTCACTGTTCTAGTATTCAAAAAACTCCTCCAAAATATCCAGCCTATTTTTATTCATGGACAACACATGCTCATCTCCCTTGTGCTTACTTAGCTGCTTCTTTTCCCTCCGTGCCTTTTCTCCGTAATCTACTTACAGTCCAAAATTGTATCTCTTCTCAGAGTTGATTCAGCTCATGTGGAGACCCAAACACGTTACATTGCTGAACCAACATCTTCTAGGGTTCTGACCTACTCTTTGTGCCAGACAAAAAATACTGAATCAATGAAACCTGATGTGGTGTTTCATGGTTCATCCAGATGTGAGCAGCATTAGAAGAGACCCTTGCAGGGTTTGCATTGTAAACAGTTCTCTACAGGTTGATTAGCAAACCAGTTTTGTAAGGTTGAGAGTTTGACTGAACTGGAGGGCAATTACTTTATAAAAAAGAGCACACATACTGTTGACCAGCAAGATTTTGTTTCAGGTTACAAAAGTATTTCTATTATGACACAACCCAAAAAGAAATTCATGTTTCAAAACAACATCCAACTTAAATTCTGCACAGATAACTTGCAAAAGCCGTAATATTTTGTTTCATTATTGAATGAAAATACTTTAAAAAAATATTATCTAGCAGCTACTTAACAAACATCAATCCATCTCCAGATTTAAAAGTTACTGCTGCTCCTAGTTATAAGCAAATATAAAACACTGCAAGGTTCCTATGAATTCATAGCAGGATTAAAAAATGTTCATCCTGGTGCTATAAATGTGGATTCTGGTTAGTGTAATTGTATGTGATTCTTCTGAGCTAAACAGAAAGAGCTGGCGTTAGACTCATGAGACTTTCAGGCACATGGGGGAAAGTCTGCAGAAACAGATTTTTTCTTTCTACTGACATATATTAGGAACTTGTGCTGATACTCAACTCAGGGACTCCTGAGGTTCCCCAATTGCCAGTAAATCACCCGTCATTCCCTCCTTACACCAGCTCTGCCATGTACCTCCTGATGGGCTTGCACGTGAATATGTCTGAGAAATTTCAGGGAAAATGTGTTTCTATTGCAATACGTGGAAGAGGAACCCGGTCCTTGAAAATGAGGGAGTTCACTACATACACAGTTTGGCTTCTAAGGTAGTACTAGAGTGTCCGAAAGAAAAATCACACTGAGCTCCACATAAAAAGTCTTAACCAGGTTGATTTATAAATCTCAACACAGTTTGGTGTTAGCAGAGAAGTCTTGTGACCTTATTACACCACCATAAAATGACTCAGCTCCTTGTCAGCTTTAGAGAGGTTGGCAATTCATACATGACAAAAACAAACAATGTCCTACCCTGCTGCCTTGGAAACAAAGTCAAGATCCCTGGGAAGCTGCAGCAGATCTGTGTGGTTTTTTTCAACCTCCTAAAATTGGAGTGAAAAATGGTTACCTTGCACAGTCAGTCAAAGTTTTTCAGATGGACAACATCAGGATTGAAAAATTAATACTTCAGTTTTCATTCTTATAAGCATAGCAGTAATTTTAGTCTCGTTCATTCTTTTTCTCATGTTGGCACCCGTAAGGAGTTAAAGCAAAAGGCTCTTTTAACTGCTCAGGCTTACATCCCATGTGCTGCCACAGTGCACAAGCTGACCTGAGATTTTGTCTTCATACCACTAAAATTAATTTCATTTGACAGATGTGTTTGGGAGACATGTCAACGCAAGAGAGCAGTTGGAGAAGACGAGGAAGAAGACAGGAAGCAGACATGTGAAGCGAACATCAGAAAGGAAGCCTAGTGTTAACTCTTTAAACATTAGTGCATAGGGATTTGATCCCGTCTGCACAGAGAGCAGTGGAAAAGTTTTCATTGTATTTCAGGCACAGAGTCTCATCCTCCAGATACCTACAGTGGGGTGCTACTGAGGTTAAAGCCCCTTAGCTTCTGGGGAATGAATATTCGAGAGTAATGCCCATCGGAATAATTTCACAGTATTGTTGTACCTCCAAAATATGGTGAAGCAGAGTAACGTGCCTTTGGTTTGCTTTTGTTTCTGTTAGTCTGAGCAAGGCACTAATTTTAAAACCTCCAGCATCTCCAGTGTGATGCCCCTAGAAGATACAGAAAAAAGTCCTTCCTTCAGTTTCCAAGTCTTACATTTGTATTTTCTGTTATCTTTAGAAATATAGCAATTAAAGAAATCAGTTTACTTACATAGTTCAGAAAGTTTCCAACTTTAAGAATCAATTGGCAGAAAACTGGGAGTCGGTGACTGGTAAGAAGTGCTGAAAAATGAAGAGAGACATTTTCAATAAATTAAATTAAATGATCTGAAATAGGATTTTCCTTAGGTCAAGCCATTGTTATGGATTTGGAAACATACCAGTACAGAAATAAATCAGCTGAATGGAAGTGGAATGAGTAAGTTTCTATTGAGGTCTCTTCTCTACAAATAGATGAAAAACTAGTTTTACCATCAAGTTTGGAGTATAGATGTGTCATCCCTGCAGCCACTTATGAGGGAGAACTGCATATGAGAAAGTGTGTAACTTGTGGAAGTCAATAGCCCCCATTTCCAGCACGTATTACTCTAGGTTGAGAAAAGCAAAGGGCTTTTTGCCTCATTATCATGGTTAGTGAGAGTGATAACCAGAAGCTGTGCATTTTTGCAGGGTAATCTGGGGTAAGAATAGTTTTTGGCAGAACTAGAACAGCAATTCTGACCCATGCAATGAGACGGAGAGGGGACAGGGATGACAGGGGGTGAGACTGCAGGGAGCTGTTGATTGCAACACAGGAAAGAGTAACGCTAGCACTGACATCAGACAGCCAGGTATAGCCAAGTTTCACGTGCAACCATAAACAGAAGTTTTGCAGTTTGACTGTTCAACAGGAGGTCAGTGACTCTCTAAAACTATTGCACTGAAGCTAGAATCCAAGAGGAACTTCAAGAAAGAGCTGACTTAAAACTAAAACCAAGACTAATTTTGTGTGGAGGGGGTTCCTGAAAGACTGGTGAACATCATCTGGGACGTCTGTTTTAGAAGCCAAGCCAGATTCTGGTATGTCACTGTGGCCTGCTCCACCACAGAGCTAAGCTGGACTGCAACCAATGTGCACTAAAGGAAAACTGGAACCAATTCATTATTATTGACAAAAATCTCCACTGCACACAAAAATTTAACCTATATTCAAACAAAGAATCTGGCATTGACATAAAGGAAATTTCCTTCTTCTCTACAGAACCGCTGATAGGAGAGAGGTTTGTGTTATTCATGTTGACAGAAGCTCCACTTCAGAGCAGGGCAGCACAAATTGCAATTCTGCAGAACGAATTCTAGAAGCAGGAATCTGCAGAATCATTTTGATGTTTGCTATATATTCAGTGATTAAAAGGTTAATTTTGATTAGATTAGAGCATATGCTACCGCTGATGCTCTTCAAGTAGAAGAGGAGCTTGCTATGAGCGAGCCTGGGCATAGATGCAGCACTGATGTACTTACTTTCACAGGCTGTCCTGATGGCTTGTGCTTTTGGCCACAGACACTCCAGCAGAAATTTTGTTTCCTCACAAATCAGCATACATTCAATCCGCAACTGGTAGCTAAAAGAGATCAGTGGAAAAAAACTCAATAAACACCACAAAAACAAAACCCACAGGCTTGATTAATTGACTTGTGTTCAGCAAGAGAATCACCCATTTTAGGCAAAGCGCAGTACCAGCATTGTTCTGTTCTCTTTAATGCTCTGACATGAGAACTGGATTATAAATAAATCAAACATATTTCGAAAGATGTCCTAGAAACAATTATCATCTCCTTTCAGAAGGTAATGTTGCACTGACATCTGGCAGTGACTTCCTTGCATAATGAGGCCATAATTTTTGACAATTCCTGGGCAGCAACAGCCAGGATTTTTGTTCTTCCTTTCAACTTCCCAAACAGAAAGTATTTTGAAAATACTTTTGCAGTGATGTCCTTTAATGATATTTATGTCTCACCATGGATTAATGTTGTGGAAGAGACACGAAAACATTTTCTAAAGTACTTTTAAAGCTAGCTATATGTTTGAGAAAATGAAAAGAAACATTTTCACCATGACATTTTCAAAAAAGTGCCTCCGGCTGTGATATGGCAACGGATCAGATTTACAGAGGGCTATTCCTATGAGTTACAACATAGCACCATGTTTTTATGAACAGCATAAAGATTTCTCTGTGCACACCTCATCTGACTTGGTAAAAATCAGGGAGGTGGTGAAAGCACCGGCGATGCCGTGATTCACTCATGGGTTTGTGGGCTCTCTTTGGTAGGCTGGAATTTCTAAACCAGGGGTGGAGTGAATCAGCAGCCTGGTGGCAGGATTCAGTCTGCAGCTGCATGCCATACAGGTAGTAGCTGTTAAAACAGTCAAGAGTTTTCTCATTAACTTATTAATACCAAGGTTGATTTCACTGTAGTTTGCCAAAGGTGTCTGAAAACCTGTTTGGCCTTTGGGAAGGAAAAGTTTCTCAAACCAGCTCTACAAATAGTAGTCAGATGATTTATCCTGAAGGCTGAATGTCAGGAACATCCCTCCAGCACAGGAAACAGAGGCCTTAATTCTCATGGACAAATCTTACAAGAACCACACTCATGGGTTGAAGACAAGGAAAATTTTGCTTACCTAGGAACTTCCAAGAGATGGAGATAAAACCGATCTGCGTTTGCTAGTTCTGATTTTTCTTCTTTGCAAGATTTGAGGCCATTTATCTAGTGGGGAATATAACAGTGAAATACCCGCACAATTATTTCTGGTTCCCAGTCACTTCAGTGGCTTTTCTGAACTTGCTGTGTGCACAAGCAATAGGACTCTGTATATGAACTGGTTTGCAATGGCAAACACCTAAGTTTTGCTTGGACTGGAAGGTCATCTGCATTTGTACAGCACATTGTATGATGAATCCCTGATCCACAGGACTTCAGCAAGCTACAATGCATCCAAGTCTAGCAACCCCTTTAAAAAGATGGGTCCTTTCTTCTCATTGAAACCTGCTCTGAAAGGCTCTTTATTCACCTAAGTCCACAAATGCTAATGTACTTCATCCGTCTAATTAAAATAACGAGAACGGAGAGCAGCAGTTGGTCTGCACCTCTGTTGAGTCTCCCAACGTGCTGCTGCCTAACCTTTGTGTGGAGAGGCCAGACTGTTGCTGGGGCAGACTTTCCACCGCTCTACCTTGGAAGGTCATTGACTGAGATGGTGGAGGAGGATGTGGGATCTGATCATAGGTTCCTGCTTTAGCAGTGCAAGTGTTTCAAGCTGAGCACAAAACAGGCTGAACTCCATGAGAGTAACACACTTAACACATACCTCATGGTCTTCAGGCAGCAGTTTAAATAGCTGCTTCAATATCTCAGCATCCAACTTGGATCTATCCCCTTTCTGAATCATGGCTGCAATCTCTTCATTGGAGCTGTGGGAAAGAGACAGGTTTTGCGGAGCAACAGCTCAAGGAGGAATAACATGACAAACAGAAAAGATTACATTTTGGATCTTAGTCCTCAGAAGTACAGTGGAGAGATGAAAAAGCAAAGGATTTTTTTAAGCTTAAAGCAATATTCCTTATAATTTAGATGTGCTTTCTGGGCTTTGTTCATCTTTACACAACAAACCCTGAAGGCTCTCCTTTCACTGTGGGTGTCCAGCGTCACTGAGAAGAGATTTGCTTGTGAATTTCTCCACTGCTTGCAGCAAAGCCAAGGCTAAAACTGATGGCTTTCCTCCTGCTGAGAAGTATTTATAAAGATCCCAGAAGGTTTTACCCCAAATCCTTGCCTGAAACTTTGGCAGACAACATGTCTTTGAAATGAGTCCAGACTGTTACGGTTTGGGCTCTGGAGAGCTTGGCTCCCTGCAGCCACCAGCGCTAACAGAGGCAGCACTGGGCTGCAGAGCAGCCTCATCCCTCACGAGTGCGAGTGGGGCTCAACTCTTTGATCCCACGGTCACTAGCTGCTCTCAGGAGAGCTTAACCGCTGCCCAGGGAATCACGCAGAGGGAGGAAATAGCAACTGGATTAGGCTATGCAGAGCTCTTCCCCACCGAGATGCAGTTTGCAATGGAAAAAGAATAAAAAAATAAAAAAAACCCCTCTGATTCTGATTTATTCATAACACAAAGGAATTTGTAGGGTGACTTTCTTTTTGAAGCCCTTGTAACATGGGCCATTGCACAAAAGGCAGGGAGAGAGCAGAAAATCCATCTTTGTCCTGCAGTAGTTTCAGATAATCAAAAAGTAAAGATACTTTGTCAAAAACTAGTACAGATGCCTTTTGTTTTGTTATGTCCCTGCCCCCCCAGTGAGGACTGTGAGTTGGTAAATTTCCAATTCTTTAATTATAGAAACTGTTTCCTATTTATAGAAAAAATTGCAAATCTGAACCCCTGGAGAGGTCTCTAAAATCTGTTAAGTAACTTGAAATTTCCCATCAGGAATTTTCACCAACGGTTGCTGCCAGCAGTTGATATTTATGTCAATAACACCAAAGAAAAATATGTTTCCACATGATTTTGCTGTTATTTATGAGTATTGTCTCTTTAGGAATTAGTGGTCCATTTTAGGTTTAATACCAGTTTGAGATATGATATTAATTGCCTGGAAAGAGACTTACACATCTCATTAGTTTAAAAAAAAAAAAAAAGGGAAAAAAAAGTTGACTCCTTGTTAGAGATAGATAGTGATTGTAAAGTATTTCTGCTAAATTTATTTCATGTAATGTCTGAATAAACACATAGACACATCAAATAAGTAATTCAGATGGTACTCTCCAAATCTTACCACTTAAATTGCTTCAGAAATATACTCAAAAGGAGGCTTTTCTTTGGATCTATGAATGTGATCTGTGGGAAAAAAAAAAAAAAAAAGCAGTCAGCTAGAAATACATTTACTTTGATTTTAATGGAAATTTTGGAGCTTTTGTTTGCTTGTCAGGTGAGATTCATTCTTCTCTGGTAATAACATTATCAACAATCTTCATTGATCAAACTCAGAGCAATTTACAACAGTACAGGTCACTAGATCTATTTTAGAAGGAGAAAGAGGCAAAGGCATAGAGAAGGGAATTGATTTGTCTAGAATATTCCATTTCATAAGAATTAATACTGAAATTCCCATGTCCTCCCTCTCTCAGATGAAGACCTGAGCAGAGTTACTTCAACATGTTTAATTCTAAACCTCCCCTGCGCTTTTTTTTTTTCAGATAATCTTAGGCAACGGATATAAAAATATTTCAAACTTTCTTGTTATAAATGACTGACAACAATTAAGAGTGAATAAGCTTTTAACTTCCAAGAATTTTGCCAAGCTCTACAAAAAGTCAGCAGTCCAAGTACCTCTTTTATTTTCTTCCTTTTTGGCCCTGTTTTCTCCTTAGGTGCTGTTGGTGGGACAGAGAAAAGTAGCTCCAAGCTTGCGTAGTCAGGCTCTACAAGCTCCTTGCTGCTGCTTGGCATCACAGCCCATATAGAGCGGCTTTCTGGAAGAGGACAACACTTCAAGATGGACCACGGAGGTAGAGGAGTACTTTCAAGGCAGCGTGATTTGTGGAAGGGAAAACACTTTAGAGGATGGATGAAATATGATGCTCATTAGTCCTGGACAAACGTTAATTATTTAAGAGTGGCAGCTCCCATAGACAGCATCCCAAAGGTTTGAAGGCTAATTAAACCTGGAAAACTACCACCACATTCGATTCAGCAAACTGAAGGCAGCAGATGAACTTAATGGGCTGCTCCAAATTCTTTTTGCTATTGCTGACCGGCTACACATCACAGAATTGTGGTACCCAAACAGGGAATGTGGCATCCAATTAGGTAAATGTCTGACTTTGCAAGAGATAAGGAGTCCCCAGCCCAGCATTATTACCAGAATCATCAGGAGCTATCTGAATAACACATGGCACTTCAAAACATTAACTTTTCTGCAACACTGGAATCTTTAACAAAGGATCTCACCTCCTTTTTCTTTAGGAGAGATTTATGGCACTGAAGACAATGGGGATGAATCTGAGTTTGTATCTCTGCCCAAGAAAGCAGACTGTGGCTCAAACTGGTTTTTTTATATGCGGGTTTATGTATATTATCATCGTGGCAAGTTCTTACTCCCTGATGTCCCCCTTTCTCAGTGATAAGCTCAATGGAGAACAACTATGAGATCTGTGTTGTGTGAACTGAGTATTAAAAGCTGCAGCAAAAATGGAAATGTGTTCACCATCTCCTTGCTGAAGGTTGAACAGGACTTGCAAACCCCCTTTGGCAGACCACATGTTAACCACAGACCTTAGTGTTATGTTGCGTGGAGGAAAAAAAGCACACGAATCACGTGGCCGTGGTCAGTATGAAATGAAGCCAGAGGCTACATCCTACCCTGAGGGTACATGTTCCCCAGCCCTATTGACAAGGGTTTTCAGCCTCCGATCTTGGCTAATACATCTTCTGGCTGTGCAAGAAAAAAAAAAGGGAAGTAAAAGCTTCAGCTGAGAAGACACTCACCAGTGATGTGCCAGGAGCTTATTAGGAAGAACCACAATGTATGACTGTACAGCAGATCTTTCCACTCAACACGTTCAAAGCATTTTGCAAACCCTAATTAGTGCAGACTCACAACATCACTTTAACAAGTTACAAATAGAAACTGAGAGGTTAAGAGAAGATAATTTTAGCTGCCACAGAGCCTCAGTTCAGTGCTTTTCCCAAACTACTGTTTCCTCCACTTATTGGCAAAGGCCTGTCTTTCCATATTTATTTGTGATTACTAATTTTTTGTAGGACTGTGAGCAATGGGACCACCTGTGTGACCTGTCTTATTGAGTCAAAGCCTACCCCCCAACATAAGCATTTTTGTTTGAATGTGAAGTAAATGAACCGATCAACCCAGTGTTACAAACAAGCACGTACGTCTCACCACGTCAGAGGGGAGCTTCTGCCAGTGAAACACCTTCATCCTCAACATCAGTGTCTTCTTAGGGTGGGGATGCCCCCCATATCCACAAGTAAGATGACTGCACTCGGGATTACTGCATGGCTGGGGAGGTGGGAGCGACGGGGCATTTATGCCAGGCACCAGAAGGGGTGGAGGAGGCACCTTACACCCAGGGGGTAGGGGTGGAGGGGCTGGCAGCAGTGGCAGCAGAGCTGGCAAGGCAGTCTGTCCTTGGGAGGATGAGGAAACACCTTGCTGGGAAGGTGACATGTTCCCTGGAGATTGCTGAGGCTTCACAGAAAAGCCAGTTGTTGGAGAAAGGCTCAGATCTCCACTAGGGTTCTCCTCTTCCAAGTCCATATCAACTTGAATGCATTTGTTCACCTTTTGAACAGATCTTCTGGACACGGCTTTGTGGCGATTTGAGCACTGCATACTTGATAGCAGGTTCTCTGTGGCTTGCCCCGGTCCCATTTTCCTGCTCTACAAGACAACAAGGAGGTACATGGATTAGCAAAGTTCCCCACAACTCCTGGTTACTGCCAGCTCCCACAGAGAAACAGAGAAGGAACAATGACCTTCCCATTAAGGTAAACAGCAGAAAAATTTCTATCATCTGCATTACAAGTGACATTTCACGGTGGTTTCAGCTGTGTGAGACAAGAGCAAAGCAGTACTGCTGGCCATAAGGCTCCTTTTTGACTTCTCTTGATCATTCTACCTTCTTGTTATGACACACAAAAAAAGGAAGAGAAAATGCTATCAGCATAGTAAATCTCTACCTGACTGCTTTTTTCTTGTTGTTGCTCAGCCATTCAGTGGGATTTTTCTTTTAAAGGGGTAAACAGATGCCTTCTATGGAAGTTGCTACAGGCACTCTACAGAGCAGACTTCGGAGACAGTATGGTCACAGTCACTTATTCCTGAGAAACCATGTTACCACAGCTTACCTTGAGTGCAGAGGGGTGGGGATTTTGAGAGAAACTCTCAGAATAGCCTAATAAATTAAACAAGCTACAGCTGAGGAGGACTCAGGCTGAGCTGCTTAGGGACCTGTGACCACACAAGGAAATGGCTGCTAAGCATTAAAATGAGTAAGTTGGTCTTACTTTGCCCTTTAACCAAATTTTCATCTAGGACAAATCTTTGCGTTTGCCCTGAGACTATACAGTTTCACTCAGAGCCTCATGCAAGAGACTATGCGGGAGTCCCCAGGTTGTCCATGTGCCTGATTTTAAACATGGAGGTGGATGTACCAAAATCAGCTGGCTTAGGACTTGGTTTTGTTTGCTCGACTGAGTGAAGCTTTCTTTTGCAAACACTTGCATCTCTTGTGGATGAACAGTGACCTGGGACACTTAATCTCAGTAGCTGTAGTTGTTTTGTGATTTCTCTCTTTAGCTAACTTCTGTAGCGATGTTCATCCACAAGGGTAGAAGCACCACATGTTAAACAAGGAGCAAACTACCAGTGCTCCAGAAATGACACCGTAGGTGCAGCCTTTTTCAGGACTGCATGTGGACAGAAAGACCCCTGTCATCCCAGCCCTCACACAAATCTTTAACAAAACGTACATTAGCAGCATCAGCAACTTTAATGGCGTTAACTGGATGGGTACTTTCATTTTGAGGTTTAGTGCACGATCAGAGACTTATTTTGTGTATACACCATATTTATGTTCCCAAAGGACGAGAGTAATACTTATGAATGACCATTTTCCTCCTGACACAGCAGTTTTAACTCATGATTTACACAGACAAAACTCTTTAAGTGAGCTGCACTGAAACCTACAACTGATGCATCTCTAATCCATAGCACACCTTTAATGTGTCTCCTGTAATTTGAAACAGTTTGTCTTTGAAACCTAGCAGTTCATACTGATGATAGTGTCCAGCTCTTCCAACAGCCTTCGTAAAATTGTGAACCAGTGGATCCAAGGCAAAAGAAAGCAATAAAACTTTTATTTGTGGTTTTAATCTTAGTTTAGTAAGAATGACTTACATTAAAAACATTAAATGCTAAATCAACCAGAAAATAACACTTGATTTACATACAAAATGGAAGCAGTTAAAGTAGCTAAACCAAAGGCCTATAATAGAAAAGGAGTATTAGCTGTATTTGCTGTTTACTTGAATTAATTTGTTGTTGGTTTCCGTAAATATTTTTTGCACAAATAGGCACTAATGCTTTCCCAAAGGTAAAGCAGGCTTACATTTAATATATGTAAACAACTTAATGTATTCCCTTAAGGACTTCACAATCTTTGTGTTAAACTTGTACAGATGTCTGTAATTACCCTAAGCAGGACAAGTGAGGGATTCAGCACTTTGAAAAAGCCTAATGAGAAATAAGCCACTTTCTGCTAGAAATATTAGGAGTAAAATGAGCTGATTTTTAAAAAAATCTTATTAGAAATAATCATGTTAAAATTCTGCTGCTTGTTTATTTTAATTAATCTATTGGAGGAATCAGTAAAAGACTATTAATTAGGACGCTCATCTTTTTTTAATCAGAGCGCTCGTCTAAATTGCTACAGGGTTTGTGTAAAGGAAAGTCTTGTTTTTAAAAATCCTAATAAACAAGGAATACTACACAAGAAACAGCAAATATGCTTTGAATGATAAATAGGCTTACAATAATGTACCTCCAAATATTATACTTTTGAGACTGTGTAGAGAAATCCATGCTGTTAGGAAGATTAAAGCTTTGGTATAACTTCAAGGCAGCTGTAACTTACATTGCTGATACTGTTCAAATGAGCTTGTGGGTGTGTTTAAAAAAAACATCTCTGCATGAAATTTCTTATTAGAAAGTGCAAAAATCCAGCTCTGGTAAATATATACAGACAGGTCTCGATGCAACCGGAAAAGGACTAACATACTGCGGAAAGCACTGAAAGCTCAGTAGTTGGCTGGCACCGTTTAGGCAGGGCAAGGAACACAGATTGACTCAATGCACCAGCCCAATTCTCATGATCCAGTTGAAATCAACTAATTTGCAATTAATGTGAAGCTGTTTTCAGTGCTCTGTTACTCTAACTTTTGTTTTATTGGGAAAGCTGCTGGTGCTTGAGGACTGCTACAATACAGGCTTTTATTTCCATCTGCTTTACTGACACGCTAAAAATAGGCACGCTTCTCATTAGCCTAGAAAGAGAAGTTGTATTTTGATGGCGTAGGGTTTATATCTTCAAGCTAGATCCAAAAAACATCTTACCTCTGTGTCTTGGGCCATGTAAATGCTCTCAATTTTTTCATTGCTAGTGTTGCTGATGGGGATATGTTATTTTGTAAGTTTTGATTTTCTTTGTAGCTAGAATTTCATTTATTGGTCATTATTATGCTGGAAACAGGGATTTCAATGAATGCTTCAGAAAACTGGTATTTCCCCTTGTGTGCTATTCCTAAAGGGTTTTTTGGAGGGGTGAAGTTGTTGTTTAAAACTGTGCCCCATTCACTTTCAAGGTAACCATCAAAAGTGTAAGCACAAGAGTCAATACATGCAATGCAAGATATTTTTGAGGGTAAGAAGATGTGCTGCTTACCAAATGGCTGGAAGTGAGCTACAAGATGTATAACCCAACCAAGGAGAGGGTTAGCCACTTGGTTATGCAGATAGATGGTCCCTAACTAGTACAAAGCTGTTGTTTGTTACCTCCTAATGGGCTACACTTGCTACGGTTTGGATTCAGGGACCTGCTTGCAGCAAGAGGCTCCCAGTGTGATATTCTTTACTGTTGGCTTTTCAACGGGTGTAATTTCTTCTTGATGTTTATGATTCTTAGAAGGATAAAAATAAGAAGCAGAAGAAATTAGAGATCTTAATCCTTTCTTGCACAAGCAACAATCTTGTTGCTGTAGGGGTCACCCTCTTACTTTCAGATACATTCCTGCGGCTTTCCAAGGGTTTTCTGTTATCTGGGTTTAGAGAGGTCTTAAGCAAACAGTAGTTCTTTGAAAGTTACCCTCTTCCTTTTGTTTTGACTCTAATGTGGCTACAAATGTGCATTATGATGTCAGAAAAGAGAAAAAGATTTTATTTTTTTTCTTATTACAAACAGTATTTCTTTTGTGGTATTTTTCATCAACAGTTGTCAAAGTGTTTCAGAGAATACTATTGCCCCCATTTTACAGATGGGGAAGCTGAGGCACAGAGAAATGGTTTGCCTACAGCTACTCAGGAAGCCAGTGGCAGAAAATGAGTGATCCCAGTAGCCCAAGTCCCCAGCATTTCATTTCAGTGCTCTGGCAGTCAAAAAACCTGTTTAGTCTTTGCAATCTAGCAAGTTATCCACCTCTCCCTTATTAAGATCCAGCTACTGCAGTGCCTCCATTTTCTAGTATCAAAAAGCTGCAAGCAGTTGGGAACAAAGCAGAAGTGCTCACTTTTCACTCTGTTACTACCTCTGCTGCTGGCTGGAATGTGACTGTGAAGTCTCTGTGCTTATCTAATGCCTGTGGGCTTGATCCTAGTGATGAAGTTAATGAAAAAGCCCTCTAAGGGAAGTGGCTGCACTTTTTGGCAGCTGGTGGGAAGGCAGGCTCCTTGGGATCTGGTGCAGATGGAGCCTGGACCAACAGCAGCAGCTGTGGGTGGCAGACATTGGGGGAGACTGCGGCAAAGACCCCTTCGCTGGTCTTTGTGCCTTGCGGCAGAGCGGTGAGGCAGTTCAACCAAGGAACCATGTCAAGGTGTTGTAGAGTACGGGGATGGGCTGGGAGAAGGTGTGTTGTAGGACTAACTGAGGGCTTTGTAGAAAGTAGGGATGAACTCTTCAAAACAGAAAGGGATTTCAGCAGTTACTTTAACTGAGGTTTGTATAACTGAAAGGATTAGTGACAGGATGTAACAGCTTAAATCTTGGGATATTTGCTAGGTTTGAGATAGGTCATGGTTTGGAAGAGATTACCATGTTGGCTGTCATTTCATCTACATGCAGTTATGCTGTGGTCTGCACCCAGACCCTCTGCAGGCAGCCGTATGTGTCACAGAACATGCCTTGTGGAGGTCAGGGCCTCTTCTCTGTCCTCTAGACCTCTGCAAGTGAAGTAGAGCAGTTGAAAGTACCTGGAGGGAGAAAAACCCTTCTGTTCTCCTGTTCTCCCTGGAGTCTCTCCAATTAAGGAGGTATTTTAGAAAAGAAAACCATTCATCTGTGATTCAGGATGGGTTTGTAGACTGCTACTATGGTGAATGTAGACACTAGTCCTGGGTCGTATTCTTCTGAGTGTACGATAGTGGTTCACCTAAAGGGATTAACATGTAGACCTGAAAGGATTTCTGAACTTTTGCTACTCCTATCTTTTCTGAACTATTCTGCTTCTCTTGTATCTGGTTCTTGCTGAACAGAGAATCATAGAAGTATGTGTTGGGGGGAACCCTGGAAATGGTCTTGTCCAAGCTCCCTTTCAGAGGACTGTCACCACCACTATAGATCAGATCAGCTATGGTTTTGTCTAGTTGACCTGTGAAAACCTTGAAGAATGGAGATTACAAAACATGGCAAAGTGTATAGGAAAAAGTCTGTTGGCCTCAAAGGATCACTTCTGGAAATTGTGTGCTATGGAGGGTTTCATTTAGATTACAAAATCCAGTTGTGGGTTTCGAAGGATCACAGCAGCAGGCATCGTAGATCTGTTACCCTTTTTGCCTGTGCTGCCTCTTCTTCTTTGGGCAAACGTTGTCTATCTGTGGTAGCTCTGACATTCTCCATCTATTCCGGCTGATGGATTTGGTAATTAATTGTCACCCATTCATGACTAAACTCATTGCGGATTATGTTGTATGAAGCTGCATAAGTACTAAACAAACACATCAGGTTCTGCGTGGCCAGAGCAGGGCAAACCAACCGTAACCGTAAAGTAGCTGTCATCACCAAAGACTGCTGATCCTAGAAAAAACCTTCTTTGACAGGCTGGGAGTGTATCTAAACTGACTTGATAGGAGCTGACTGTCACAGAGTGATTCTTGTCTTCTGACTGTGAGTAATGGAAGCTGAGTCTGCTTAAAGTCTCCATTAGGGAAGAGCAGAGCTCCTGCTAATTCCTACTGACACCTGGCTCTATAGGAATTGTCACACACAGTTCTTGCAAGAGTTGTTCATGCCACAGCGAAGAGAGTGTTAGAGTCCTTAATGTGAATTAAGTGCCAGTGCAGCACGGATGAAGGCATGAGTTACACTTACAGTGCTGAATATGCTGATTAACTTGCATCAATCAAATTCTCCACTGGTATTTAAGGTCTGGTACCTGCTCTGCACTAAGGCATTGGAAACCTTTTTCTGTACTATGGACCTGCATTTCCATTGCAAATCCTGCAAACAATGTGGTTTTTTTGCAAGACTGTCGCTGTGCAGTAATTGCAGACACATAGAGAGGTCCAGTCACTATCATTGCCCCATTTTTAACCCTTTGTAGTCTCACTTCTAGACATAGCAAGGCTGCTTTTTATATCCTACCCACAGCCTGATTGTGAGGTGACCAAACAAAACAGGCTTTGTGATGGAGTTGGTTGATGCCATTTGCTTTCAGCTACATTAGGTGAACATAACCCATGACTGACGTGTTCACCCATATTTCATGGCTGTGACTATTACCACATAGATAAAGCAATCTAGGATGGGTACAGTGCTCACTGTTAGTATTGGTAAGCTTGTATGTTGTACTCGGTTGACCACTGTGTACAGAAGACCAGGAATATGAAGCTGTAGATCCAGGCTTTATGTTTAGGCAGAATGAAAACTGGTTAATTTTGCTGAAATGGGCTCATGAATTTTTATTTCAATTTATCCTCTCTCTTTCTAACTAGAACAGAAGGTATTTCTCAGCCCTTTCTCCTGTACTGAATGTAGGAAAGGACCAAATGGCACACTCAAACGGAAAGATATCGGCATAATTTTGGACGCAGATTTCAGACATGCTCTAAGTACACTGCAACACTGTGATGGTGCTCATGTACTACATGCTGCTTCATTTATACATCTCTGTTTCTTTGAGAGAAAACAATGGGTAATTATTACTAAGCATATACAACAATTGTGTGCTTAGGTGCTTTATAAACTATGTGGAAAATATAGGCCTTTGATGGACAAATTCTGGTGATTCACCAGTCTTCCCCATTGCCACAAAAGAAAGGAAACTCATCAAGTACTTATTTTATTCTAAACTTTGAAATATTTTCAGTATTGAAATTTAAAAAAAAAAACAACACAAAAAAACCCCAAAACCAAACCCTGAAAATCCATCCCATTAAGCATATCTGAATTCTGATGTGAAATACTTCAAAAAGACTTCTGCTGATTTCTTCCATAGCTTCATTTTATCATATAGCCAATGATTAATTAAGGAATATGCAGTTATTTGGCAGTTAGAAACTTGTGGTATTCACAGCACAGTTTACATACTGGACTGCACGTGCAGTTGCTGTAATATACCACAAGAATTCTTTTTTGAGGTCCAAACTCACTGTTGGCTTAAATGACCACAGACCTGTTGAAGTAGCTGTGAGTGACGTTGTTTTTACCAGCGATTGATTTGGCCTTACAACCACTGAAAAATCTTCAGGATCATGAGCTTTATTTCAAGGTCATAAATGGAGCAAAACTGCACATCCCAGTTGAATGTGTTTCTTTGACCTGCTCTGATTCTGTCCCCCTGTTCGTCTTAAATAATCACTGTAATGGAAGCAGAGCTGCTCTGGAGTAATAAATTATAAATGGTGTGCTTCAGCCTGCTTATTGGGACATGATTGTATAGATAATTTAATATATTTTTCACAGATGACTAAGGAACAAAGAACCGGCAGTGGCTCAAAATAACCCCTTTCTCCGCAAACACTTGAGGGCAGTGGAAAGATAATGCCAAACACTCTCTCTTTGAAGGCCAAGGTAAGAACACAGAGCAATAAAAATTCAGCTGTGTGAAAAGAGCTGCTCTCTCTAGGTGGAAATGGGGGTAGCTGAAAGACCTGGACAGAGAAGTGGACACCTGCTGCAGCATCTGAAGAGAACAGCCTGCAGGGCATCAGCAGGTAAGGTTCCCTAGGTAACACCCAGAAAGCCTGTTTGGTCCCCCGTCCTGAATCTCCAAATGATGTTTCTATTGATAAAACAGTGGGGTGGGGAGGAGAAGGCTGGCTGCTCGCTGCAAGCCTGGGCTGTGGGCTCTTGCTGGAAACATGGAGGTTGCAAAGCTGCTGGGAAAACGTGTTTGATAACTCGGATTTTTGTAGGCTGGGGTCTAATCTGTGAGCAGAGAAGCTGAATTAAAGAGAAAAAGGACTTATGCTTAGGTGATGTGCTCTGAGACTGGAAAAAGAGGGGGGAAAAAAGGGGGGAAGTGGGGACCTGTAAATGTGATAGAGACAGATCTGCAAGTCAAACCTGGGGCAGGTTACATGGTTCTGCAGGAAACGGTGGGGCTCTGCCTGCTTCTGCCAGCCAGGAATGGGATTTCAGCTGCAGTGGAGCTGTACCACCCTGCGGGGTCTCCTGAACTGAAGCTGCCCACGCATCTGCTCACAGCTGATCTTTGCTTTTGGTAACCGATTCTCAATATGCTCGTAGCAATGCTTTGGTTAAAACAAACCAGTGATTTAATTCTTGGTTTAACTTCTAACTTAGTCCAGCAAAGTTTTCAGTAGTACAAGGACGTTACAAGTCCTATTAAGCAAAGCAAAATAAGCTTTAGCCTGAACATTAGTCTAGCCACAGTGAGTTACCATATAAAGGCATAGTTCTTAAATGTACCCAGCTCTTCCACTTGATTCATGTTTCAGCACAGTATCACACCATAGATTCAACAAACATAGATCATTTTAAATGGACAGCTATGTACAAAACTATGATACAATGTTATTACAAAACTTGAGAAATAAAGCTCTGAATTTTTAGAACACAATACTTCATGTTCCCAGCTTTAAAGCAAAAGTAACAGGAATCTATACCTTCTGCAGCTTGAACACGAACACTTTTGAGTGCAAGCAGCTGACAATGGCATCCAAACCCAGAGATTTACTAAAGGATGAGCTGAAAATGTGTCCAATAGAGCACTCTGGAAAACCTCTTTCTGGTGCTTTAATAACAGGAACTGGGGCCCTGGTTCCCCAAAAACTGATGGATGCCTCTGTGCATGCGAGAAGATTACTGCAAGACTACTGATGAGCTTCCACTTTATTGCACATAAGCATCCTGTAGGAACCAGACACTATTTATATGGCCATATGCTTACTAAAATACATACTTTTTTTTTTTTTACTCCCCCCTCCCCCTAACTGATTTCCCTTGCTTTAAATGATTGAGAGTAAAAATACATTTGTCTGATCTGCATCTTGGACCTGGTCCAATATAAATCATCAGTGGGCGATGAGAAGAGGGACTAACGTGCTTCCACCTGTGCTGGTACAGCCACTGCTTAATTTATACCCCTAATTTAGTTAGGCACTGCTATTTTAAAAATTTCTCTGAGGGCTAAACGCTGTGGTCCTTTCTTGGGCCACATTCAGCAGTTGTTTCAAGAGGAGTTTGGCCTAAGAGCAGGTTGAAAGACTTGGCTTCCAGGACAGTGGGCGAGAGGTCTGACACGTTCACACCGCCATGCACAGAACCGTCCCTGTCCTCGTGGGTGCCTGGCGTAAGGCACAGGCCGAGGGTGCCGAAGTCTCCGGGGAGGCTCTTTGGGTCCTGGGGAGGGGAGTGAAAGGCTGCGTGAGGAGAAGCGTTGCGTCCTGGTAGGGCAGAGGTGACCACGGTGGTGTTTTGGTGATGCAAAACCCAGCTCCTGGGAAGCTGGCAGCGCTCCGGGGGTGTGTGAGCGATTTGCTGGGTCTCCATTATTTCTTCTGCCTTGCCATGACACCTGCAGGAGGGGGAAATGCATATAGGAAGATGAGCATTAGCTTGATGACGTTCTCATGGTCCATTAGAAAACTGCCCACAAACAATACTGAGACTGCAGAAGGGGAGGTGAAGCATCTGGTTCTCTAGAATTAAAGGAAAGCAATTAAAAAAAAAAAAAACCAACCCAAGGAAAACCTTGACTCTCAAACCCTGCTGTCTCTTTGCAGGGGGAGGCTGATGTCTCACTGTGACATGTGCATGTCATAGCTGCTGGGAGGCAGCACTGTGTCCCCTCCTGCCCCTTCCCTCCCTCCTCACCAGGCTGCGGTCTTTGAGCACTGACCTATGCACCCAGTTTGGTCTGTTCTTTTATTTTCTAGGGAATAAATCAAGTAGATTTGCGAGCAGGGAAGTTGCCAAACTCTGGTTGCTTATGGACTTGTGCTTTCAAGACTTTTGTTTCCCCTAACCTTTCCAAGTGACATAAAGAAGGGAGGAGAGGAAAAAGGGAGCGGCACAAACAGACGTGGACATTTGTCTGTACTGATTCTCTAGGATCTAAGACAAGGGAACTCAAACAGCACCTCCCCCGAGTCCAGGCCTTTGTACAGTCCCTCCTCTGTTTGACTGTCAGTTTTTGTTAACAAAGTTAAGAGCTCTTCAAGCTCTTTTCAGATGTGGTTGGGAATGAGTTCAGATGTTACCAGGGCGCGCATAAACACAGTGTGACCACCAGTGCCTTGATTCCACAGGAAAACCAGCTAAACCATTTCTTTCAGGAATACAGAGATAATGTGGGATACCACTCTTTGGGTGTAAAAGCTGACATTTAAAGAATATTGACATTAATACCGAAACTGTTGCATAACAAGTTACAGTCAAGGTGAGGCACGCGCTGAGTAGCTGATTACAGCAGTTCTTTTACTGCTCTGAAATATTATTTCAGAGTCACAGGCTGTTCCTGGGAGGCCAGATCCTGCCCTTACTCTGCTGCTGTTACAGAAGCTCTAAACACTGCTAAGGGGATTGAGTCTTGATCCCTGCGGCTGGATCTGCACAAGAAAGAAGATCCCTGCAGCTTCAATGAGACCCAGAAACTTCCAGATCCAGCAAATCAGCCAGAGAGAGAAAAATCCTGTATGAAAAAAGAACTGGTGCTGTGACCTGAACGGACCATGTGCGCTTGGGCCAAAAAATAAAAGGTAGCCTCTCTGAACAAAGAAAAATATAATCAGGTGGAACATCCTGGGAAACAATATTGAACTTGTTTCATGGGGCTCTCCTATCTGTTTGATGGGGGGCACTCTAGGCTTGCTGATGGGATGCACTCACGAGTGCTGAGGGAGCTGGCAGAAGTCATTGCTGGGCCTCTCTCCATCATCTTTGAAAGGTCCTGGAGAACAGGTGAGGTGCCTGAAGACTGGAGGAAAGCCAATGTCATGCCAGTCTTCAAAAAGGGCAAGAAGGAAGACCCGGGAAACTACAGGCCAGTCAGCCTCACCTCTATCCCTGGAAAGATGATGGCACAGCTCATTCTGGGCGTCATCTCAAAGCATCTGGAGGAAAAGAAGGTTATCAGAAGTAGCCAACATGGATTCACCAAGGGGAAGTCATGTCTGACTTATCTGATAGCCTTCTACGATGGCGTGACTGGACGGATAGATGAGGGGAGGGCAGAGGATGTTGTCTACCTTGACTTCAGCAAGGCTTTTGACACTATCTCCCACAGCATCCTCATAGGCAAGCTTAGGAAGTGTGGGTTGGATGAATGGCAGTGGGGTGGATTGAAAACTGGCTGGCAGATAGAGCTCAGAGGGTTGTGATTAGTGCGTTCCTCTGTTTTGCTTTCCTACATCTTGTAAGGAGAATTCAAAGTGGTCTGTGTCTCTATTTTTTTTAAAATACAACTTTTTTTAAGCCTGCATGCTGGAATCCCTGTGCTTAAAACATACATAATATGAGTTACGCTTAACTCATGGTTTCAGCTGCCCTCCCTGTGCAGCATGGCCACTGGAACAGACATATTTTTTACCTGTGCCTCGCTGATACTATTTTCTGCTCTTGCTGTAAATCTGAGGATTTTTAAACCAACGGAGCTACTTCCCTTTTCCACTTGATGTAATCCTGCGGTACAGCACATAAAGGTCCAGGAGGAGTAGTCAGGACTGTGACTACCCAAGTTATATCTCATTTTCTCTTGCTAGCAATGATGCTTCAGGTGCAGGAACAAAAGCAACCCTGTGTGGAAATCCTGCAGATATTCCTCTGTTCTACCTCCCCAGGGGCCAGGCAGTGGACAGGGCCGCCAGGCTGTGCGGGAACAGGGCTCCCAGCTGGGCTCCCAGCCCCAGGCACTGGGGATGTTGGAGAATAAATACATTCCTTTCAGGAAATGCAACAGACAGAGATTTGACATAATTGATTCAGTTCATAAGAGATGCTCATCAGCATGGAAAGGACAACGCGTAACTATGCAATTTCAGTACAGTGGGTGTTTCAATTGTTTCTTTTTCTTGCTTTTCCTTCCACGTGCTGTAAAAACAGGCAAAGTTTTGCAAATGAAAGTCTCATCCTGAAACTCCTTAAGTTGTCTTTTGAGGGGTAACTGTATGTTGCCAGCATCAGTGAAGGATGCAGGGAACTTGGTACACAGTTCCACTAGGAATTTGGTTTACCTGTATTATTGTTTTCGGTGACAAAAGCCAAGTGACCTACCCTCCTCCCCCCGCCCCATCCCAGAAAGCTGCATGAATGCACATAAGAAGTACGCACGGTCTGTTTGCTCCAGTGGACGAGTTTGTGTGCAACTCTGGAGTTGAATTTGGCATTGAGTTGGAGCTGGTGTCTTGCCCCAACTAGTACTTCTCCCCGGGTCCAGTGTTTCATTCCCTTTTCCAGATGCCTATATTTAAATGGTGCTATAGGAAGTGGCTACCCACAAGCAAACCAAACATTGTTCTTTGCAGGAGGTAGGTACTGAAATTGCATTTTTACAGTTTTTGAGAAAATAATGGGATCAAAGCAAGGACTTTGTTTATCACATGAAGCTGGATTCACTTGGTTAGAATAATGACTTTTAATTATCTGCAGGGAAAGGTGGTTTGGCTGCTGCTGATACAGAGGACAGACACGTGGGCTGCAACCCTGTGTCGAGGGGAGATCAGCACTGACTCCACTCAACGCAAGATCAACACCCTGGAGAGCAAAAGTCAGAGTAACAAATTTATTTTACGTGTATTTGTGATTAGACACAAAGACAAAAAGCTTAGTTGATATACTGAATACTGATTAGGTCTGTAAAGTCCCAATGCTGTGGTTAGTTCACATAAAAACACCTTTGCAAGTTTACATACCTCATTGTACCACACAACCTTTTTTTGTTTTATTATCTCCAGTATCAGTCTCAACCTCTGCTTTTAAACAAAAGAGAGACACTAAATATATCTGATCATGGCAAGGCAAATGTAACAACAGGAAAATCTTTACAATAAAAACATTGTCTAGTAGCAGAGACATTCCTAAGATGCCATCCCTGGATGCCCAGGGAGCTCCATGGCTTTTTGGGGGGCCAGTTTCTTAAGCCAGAAATACTAATTTCAGATGTCAGGAAAGCATCACCATGGCCGGGAGTGTGGGGTGCTCCCCTTGCTGCAGCTCCTCCTGCTGCCTCCTGGGAAGCAAGTTTGGGAACCACTGCTCCACGAAACCACTTCTGGTTTGTGGCTTGTTTTTTAACTAGGAGAAAGTGGCGTGTTTAGAACGGTAAATAACTACAGCCTCAGGGTATGCCGGCATTATATGGGTAAGTCTCTCTGTGGTAGATGCTCAACCCATGCTGTCTTTCTCAGCAGTGGATATTCAAACCCCCTTTTCCTTTCTCCTTCACCTTCCTTGGAAGGAAAAGCATTAAACATTGACAAAAAGAGACTTCCACGACTTTCCCGCCCATTTGTTTGACCCCAGGATCTTGCAGAAAATAGGCTTTGGACAGTATACTGCATCTTTCCAAAGGCTGACAGACCCACATGTCTTCCCTACCTCTACTTTGGGATTAAAGTACCCACCCAAGGGTGGCTTCAGCTCGGTAGAGTCTGAGCGACTTGGATGCACTTCCCTGGTTTGGGACCGGCTGTGGACATTTGCCATGAGGTGGAGACCTGGGTGGCTCCACACCTTCGCCAGCCGAGCTCTCTCCCAGCACCAGCCGGGCAGCCCAGTGTGAGGGACCGGTTCACCCGGCCAAATATGAGCCTTCAGACAAGCATCAGCAAGATGGTGTTTTTTAATCGTTGGCTTTCTCCCCTCATCCTGCAGCAATGGCTTGAGGGCCTGATGTTCAGGAGCTGCCTAAAGTACCCCTGGGGCAGGCTGTCAAGTCACTGCAGGCAAAGTGCTCTCGCAAGGAGGCTCAGGAGAGGAAAACCAAACAACCCTGCGGCAGCACTAATGCTGCTGCCTTTATGTGTTTGTAAGTAGTTGAGAGGGGGTGATCGCTGATTAAGTACCCAGTATTAACTGCTCTTAATCACTGATCTGGAGTCTAATGGAGCTCTTGTTTGCACATAACCGTGCCTTGTAGCTGTCTTTAGCACACTTGACAGATGTGCTTATTGCCATCTTTACTGCATATGTATAATGGGCTTTTTAATTATTGATTCATCATTACCCCTTTATAAACTACTTACAAATGTCAAGGGAATGCACAGTGCTTGTGTTTTTCTTTTCAAATCTCTTTCAGGTTTAAAAAAAATAACAGCATGGCTCTAGGGGCAGCAGGCATTGGACCTCAAAGTGAGGAGGAGCAGATACACGCAAATATATGGGGAAGCCTCCCCAGTTTAACTCAGTCCCCGAGGGCTAAATATGAAATAGGCTACCTGAGTAGCTTTTGCTGTGCCTCTTCTTCTTCCTCCGTTTCCCAGATGGCCTCTGCTTTTCCCTGTCGGTGTGAGTTTGCCCCGAGGGGAGCGTTGCCGAACAAGAGGAGTCGGTGGCTGGCTCTTCGGAGAAGGACTTCTCTTGAGAGGTGTCCAACAGCGAGTCTGTACCAGGGTCTTCATTTTCCTTCGCTGTCTCTTTCGACTCTGCCCGATGAGCCTCATCGCAGGGAGCGGACTGAGCGCTGCCAAGGTCGACGCTGGTTTCACTCAGCCAGGTTTCTGTCTCCTGCGCCAGCCTGTAGCTCTCTGAGCCATCAGTTGGGCGTTCCTTCTCCTGGACTTCTGAGATGGACCCATTGAGTTGGTCTCTCAGAGCAGTGCCCGAACTGCTGCTCGCAAACCTTATTCCCGTGCCTATGTTAGCAGCAGAGAAGGCAATGGAGCCACTCTTTGTGCTTGGCTGGAGGCTCGCCCAGCTGTCTGCCTGCTCCATCCCGGCACCTGGCATGGGCTCACTGGTCCCATCAGCCTCCACCAAGCTTACCAAGGGGCTTTCCGTCCGTGACTCTGGTGGCAAATTTCCTCCAGCATTGTTTTTAGATAAGGCCCGGTTTGAAGCTGAGGCATTTGTAACATCTCCACCCGTCTCCATCAGGGCAGTGGTTGAGGTGGTGCTTTCTGAGGGATGACCATTGTTTTGCTTGGTCTTATCATCGATCTGCTTTCCTGCTGCTTGTGGATCCTTAATGCTTTTTCCTTTAAACAAAAAACATGCAATCAGCCACAGCTGCAGAGTTGCACCTGGGATCAACCAAGGTGTTTCTGCCACTGGAAGAGGTTACAAGAGGTTACAAGTGGAGGATGCACTGACCCTAAAGCAGCTATGCAGAGGTAGCATCATTTTATCCTCTCTATACTTCCCCTCCTTATACCTGTTGTGGTCACTGCAGCTGGACTCCAAGGCTCCAGCTCAGCAAAGCCCCTGCTCTGTTTTCAGTAGGTGTTTATATGTCTTTCCTGCCAACCAGCTGATTTCCATGGAAGCCCCCGGACTCGCAAGGGTGCCTGAAAGCCTACAGCAGGAAGAGGGTTCTGCGAGGTCCTGACTGCTGGCTTGGTCTGCATGAGGACTTCAAAACTGCCCATCAGCCAGCCTAATCCGGCTCTTGCAGAGCCAGTTTAGGAGAGCCACAGTGCACAAGTCGGGCTCTATGGCAGACCAATGTCCTTGGATTTATCCAATGTGCACTGACACCAGGGTCAAGAGACTAAAGAAAAGCTAAACCCCATGGGCTGCCTGCTAACAAGCACCTAAAGGACTTGGGTCCTTCTGCAAATAGGGTTTTCTAATCTTTTTTTTTAAGGGCTTCTTTAGAATCCCAAATGTAGACTAAGATAGGGCGCAGCAGTCTCCAAGGCAGTGAGGAGCTGTGCTGCTGAGACTTGATAGCATAGAGGGGACTCGTGGAGATGACACCAGCGCCCCATCAGCATGGTTCTGTGGCTGACCCGTGGGTCATGCCTCTCAAGAGGGTTCATCAGCATGGGTGCAAGGCCATGCTGCTCCAAACTGCTGCTAATTCTGGGACAGACCTGGCTGGCAACACCTCGGGGCTCTCTGCTCCTTCACTGGCTGCAATGCCTCCCTAAATAAAATGCCCCAAACGCAAACGCGAAGGCTTCTTGCTTGTGTGCTTGGCTCAGGCTGAGAAGGCAGATGGGAATGAATAGCTGCAGGTACAGTCGGGTCTGTGTCCTTACCAGACTGGCTGTCCTCTGGGCTCTCCGCAGGCAAGGTTTTAGGAATTGCATCCGACTCATGTCTGTTCTTTGTCTTTCTCAGCGTGAACCCTTTCCTTATGTCAGCTAGCAGCGCATCGATGATGCACACCTCCTCCTGCTTCACCACTCCCTTCTTAACTGGGATAGAGAGAGACGGGTGTTAAATCTGCTCATGAGATAGGGCAGAAGAGGACTTTGCAGCGATGCTAGTGCTTGGGCTGGGTACCGCTGTCCTGGTACAAGCAACCATCAGGCAAAAGCAAGGCACAGATGCCAGGCCCGGGAGCAGCCTGTGCTCCATGCCCCTGCAGCAGCGTGTCCTGGCTGAAGTCAAAGCATTTACCGCAAAGCCTGGGTGCTACAGGCTGGCACCAGTGGTACCAACTCTGCCTGGACTTGTGCCTGGTTGTACCATGACCTTGAAACGCCTCCTGTTTGCTATCTGTATTGGTGGGGGCTTTTTTTTTTTTTTTTTTTTGGGGGGGGGCACGGAATGGAAGGAAAATAATCTTGATTTTTCTTTCCTTTCAGCTCCTTCCAGTTGTATTTTTCAGTTGTGCCTTTCATTTTTATCCAGAGAGAGGCAGATTTAAGTTATCTGCAAGATTTCTGGGACGTCAGTAGTCTGTGGTAAAGAGAGACTATTCAAGTATATATGGGGATTTTGGAGGGTGGAGAAGTCAAATGTTTCTTGTTAGATTTGGGATTCAAAAGTTATGTTTAGAAACTGAAAAAGTTAACTGAAATGTTTCAACTTGTTTTTTTTTTTCCTCTGTTGTTCCGTCAGAAAACCTAAAATTAACTTCTCTGCCCAGCTGCAACTGTGAAGTCAATTCTTAGCTATGGCTGTAAGACACCTAAAAGCCTTTAGTCAGCCACCACTTGGAAACCCACAAAATAAATTACCATTACTGGTCCATTAAAGCAGGACCAGCAGAGAGCTCCTATCGACTCCATCTCTTTTTTGAAGCCCTTTCAGATACTCACTGACTTTTCCATTTTCTCCCTTCTGTCTCTTCCCCTCTTCCTCTTCCAGCTGTTTCTTCCTCTTCTCTGCTTTGGCAGCTTGCTCCTTTCTGTCCTTGTTTTCCTGCAGTGAGGTAACAGGGGCATGAGAAGTTTGGCTAAAAGTCTGCTAGAAAAGCTGATGAAGAGAAAGAAGATCTGCAGATGGCTACAAAGGAGGAAGAGAAATTCTGGGCTTACCCTGTGCAATAAAAAAAATGGGCATGGGGAGTAAGGGCTGTGTTGCCAAGAGGGTGAGAGGGAGACCACTGGCTTGGCCAGGACCCTGCCACATCCCAGTAGGAGGTGGCAATGGTGATCTGCCTAACAAAGCTACCTACCAGTGTGCACATCTTCTGCCTGACCTTTATCTGAGGCAAAAGTGGAAGGTACTAAAGCCACAATTTCCTCCAAACTGGTGGCGTTTTTACTACACATCCCCTTTCTGTTTGTTCAGGTTGGAGCAAAGGGTTAAGTTCCTCTAAAGCTTACACACTTGACTCCAAAGCATTTTTGTGACTCTGCAGCTGAAGCTGCACCAAAATCACACATCACCAGGGTCTGGGCCAGGCCAGGAGCACCAGCACTGCATGAGGATGCAGTGGAGCAGGGATCAGACACCCTTTCCCTAGGTGACCTCCTGCCAAGTGCTGAAAGGAGGAGGCCGTAACCAGCACCTTCCCCCCACCAGATTTGGGTGCCCATCCCACCCCCGTCTGTCAGAGCAGAGGCATGCACCAGTACTAGGGCTGCTTAGCATCATGTGCCAACCTTCAGGGCTCGGATGAAGAGATCTCTGAAGGTCTTCATGGTGCTAAATATGTCCTCTAAGGACAACTTGCTTGGGTCTTCACAGAGATAATTTGCAAGTTCTTCTCTCTTCCTTTCAATGGTTTCAAATTCTTCTTCCAGCTTTCTGGAGGCATCAATGCTATCCTGAAATGCATTTAATATACACAGTAAAACACCATCCAGAGGACAATGAGTGAAGCGCACTTAAAGAAGGAAGGATGTCAATGTAAGAGCTTGGAGCAGGACTCTGGGCCCTGGTTTTTAACGGCAGCAGAGCTTATAAGGTGGGAAGAAACTAAGATTTGCAGATGATCTTTGCTCCTGGTGACTGTGCTGTGCCCGTTTACAGGGGCAGCTTGAGCAAGACACAGAAAGCTCAATGCAAAGCTTAATCCCAAGAGAAGGATCTGGTGTTCCACACAGAGGGTTAGCATCACTCAAAGTGAGGAGTCACACAACACAGTGGGGACAGCAGCTGGGGCAGGAGCCTTAAGAAATGGCCTCACCAGAGGTATCTAGGTTTGGGGTGGAGGTGGCAAATAACCACCAATGGGTTGTGTGGCATGACAGGCTACTTCTAAATCTGAAAGCGTGTCTTGTGGCAATATTTTTCCACCCTCTCATGAGCCTCCTCAGCTGCATATGTACTACGTGCTGCCTGTGTGTGTGTAGTGGGAGATATAAGGGAGCTCCATTACTGACCTGGATAGGTTTCTCATACTGTTGTTTCACATTGTCATTTGCTGATAAGACTTTTCTCTGAAGCTCCAGCAACTTCTTTAAATTGGTACTGGACTCCGTGCGTATAATATCAAGATTAATTCTGAAATCACACAGAATTCCCCTATTAGTTGTTGCTCCAGTATCCTGTGCTTACCAAGGAGAGAACAAGTCTGAGCTGGCAATTTCATTGTCCCTCTGCTTCCCACCACTTCACTGAACTGAAACCTGAGCTCTGAACTCTATACAGTCTGAGCTCATGAAAAACAGACTTTCTCCGCAGCACTTACGAAAAAGCTGCCAGGTCTACCTACAACTTTGTGTACTGAGTAGATGAATGCCCCTCAAAACTCCACCCATTCAAAGGGCTGTTCTCCACCCTCAGAGCTCAGCATTAGCTCACTTCCCCTGGTTGAAGGCACTTCAGAAATGCTTCTGGGTAGCTGGCCTACGGAAGTTCCTGCTACCACAAAGGCAGTGCAGATTTTGGAATAGCTTGGGAGGCAGCATTAACTGAACGCTCTGCAAATTTCAGCCCTAAGTGTCGCCAGCTGTAGTAGAAGTATTATATATTAAAGGGGTTTCAACATTCATCAACCAAATCTTTTGGTTAAAACTAAGTAAGATGCCATCTTGTTGATGTGCTCTACCAGCTGTGTGTGTCCTAATTTCTGGTACATTGTTGATGTGTATGGGATTGATTTTTGTTTTTAATTTGAAGGAAGTGACACACAATTTTACCCTGCTGCTTTTGAAACATATTCAAGATCCTTTGGCAGTTCCAGTAGGTCCGTGTGGCTGTTTTCTACTTCCTAAAGCGGAAGAGAGAAAGAAGTGTTATTTTCTGCGTGACAGGACCTGAGAGGAAGCTGGGGGGAAGAGACATGGGCAGATGTGCCCAGGAAGGATGACTACGCCGTGTCCTGCTGCTGCCCCCCCTTTGCAGTTTGCTTTGCCTCACAGAGCTGAGCCGCATTCAAAACAGGATGGCACGTTCAGAGAGGAAAGGCATTGCTTCCAGGCTGTGAAACCATACAAGAAGGCTGAATGTGGAGAAATACTCATAGTTCAAAGCAAAGCTGACCTGCCACTGAGCTCTTCTTCTACCCTCTTCTGAGACACCTAGTCTTGACCATGGGAGGAGGCAGGACTGTGGTTTGGTGCAGTCTGACACTTCCCACAGTCCCAGGAGGGTATCAAAAGGGCTTGAATCTTATTTGCGTGATTTACTTTCATGGCTGTGGTTGCTGAAGCTACTGACAGCTAAAGCGGGGCTTGAACATGCATAACTGGAATGAAGAGACCTTGATGAATGAAGGTGGCAGAGCAGAGCATGGAGAAAAGAGAAAAAAAAAAACCAGCAATGCAGGGAATAAGAAAGCCATGGGGGTTGGAAGGGAACATGAAAAGCTGAAGCATAGTCAGGTGGAAAAGGGAGAGTCCATGGAAAGGAAGAAAGGCTGAAGGGGTACAGACCAGCCAGGATAGCTTTGGTAGCCATGTGCTCTGTGGTTCGCAGCTGATGATGTGGAGATTGCACAAATATGAAAAAGGAAGTTCAGCCATTGTGGGGAAAGATGCTGGAGGAAAGCAGAACAAGTCTTAAAGTAAAGAGCTCGCTGAGTAGTGCCCACAAGCAGCCTCCACCAGCCTCAGTGAATTGACCGCTCCCAACTTGTGACACTCTGTGGTTAACCCGGGAGGATACAAATACGAGCGTGTGGCATTAACTGGAAGTAGAGTAGGAGAAATGTTCATCCGTGATAAAATCCTCCTCCTTCCCTATTGCCCAGGACGTGGCAGTGGTACCTCCAGAATGTGGTGGAGCAGCGTAATGCGGGTTTGGTTTGCTTTGGTTTCTGTTAGTTTGAGTAAAGTGCTGATTTTAAACCCATCAGCGTCGCCCGTGTGACTTCCCTACAAGATAGAAAGAAAGCAGATGTAACTCCTGTGTCCACCCAAATTACAACCCTAAAGGAGATCATCCACATACTGTAATGGGGGGAGGACAAGACAACATAAGTCCTTACATAGTTCAGAAAGTTTCCAACTTTGAGAATCAGTTGACAAAAGAGTGGCAGGCGATGACTGTTCAGAAGATCTGAAAAACATAAAGGACTTTTAAACAAAAGCCTCTGTTACACCAGAACATTTCTTAAACTGCATCAAAACTGGGCTTCTGAATTCCACCAAACCAAATCTGATTTTTCAGCTTTGCAGCCCAATGGCCCAACCTGCAGAAAAACTGATTCTACATAGATTCAATTCCACAAGTTGGACTTACTAGAAGTTTTTGTGACTTATGTTTTTCTTTCTTTCTATCTAGTCTCTCATGCCTAATGGAAAATAACCTGGAGTTGGACCCTCCTCACTAAGAGCCATCGACTCGCTGCCTTCCCTGGAAGTACCCTGATTTACCCTGGTGTGGGCAAGGGTAACTGGGCTGTAATTTTAATTTTACAGACTCCTTCAGCGGTGCAGTGAAGCCAGTTCTGACAGCCCTGCAATTATCTGCCAGTTGCTAAAACCAGACATGCTTGCCCTGTTCTTGGTCTCGCATGGTGGAGGTGATTATCAGGCCGTGAAGGGTACAGTCCCTGTCCTTGCTCTTATGACAGGGTGCTGCAGTGGTGTGCTTTCTGAAGGACTCAGCTTTGAGGCAAAAACAGCTCCCAAAGGACAAGTGGGCTGCTGGGAAGACACTTTTTGGGGGAGGCTTCAATTTATCCCAGCAGGCAGCTGTAATTCCAGCTGGAGAATCCTCCCAGCAGGAGTTGGGGGAACTGGCTTTTTAGGACAGGCGGAACTTGACAGTGCCAAGAAGAGCATCCTGCTCTCAGCGGAGTGGGACCTGAGGTTTCTGCCACGGGAAGCCGAAACCTACTGCATAATCTCTCCATGTACTCACAAAATTGGAGCATCGGCAATTTATAGCCCAAAATAACAAACTCTTTCTTCTGGTTCCATTTGTAGGCAGGGAAAAACTAAAGCATCGCTACTTTCTGGGGGAAGTTTGGGGTGTGCTTTTCTGGCAGCAGAGAAAATTGCTGTGAAGGTCTTAACGTGGCAAACAATGCCGGATGAATTAGCTGTAACGGGGCCAAACCTGCTGTCTTTATTCAGCTCTTTTCAAAGGGCTGACAAGCTTCCAATGCTTCACTGTTGAAAGTGTTTCAGAGGAATACAGCTGCTGCAGAAAAAGAGGCCCGAGGATGAGGGAAAATGCTCTCTGATCCTATGAAGGACTCTGACCATCAGTGGAGACACCTAGGGCTGCATCCCATATTCTGCAGTGAGCCAGTGAATGGACCACAGGGGAGTTTTTTGGGGGCTTGGGAAAATCATTGCAGAGCTCCAGGGGAGTTTTTTTGCGGGGGTTACAGCTTCCTGTCATAAATAAGATCCAGAAATAAGGTCAGGTCATTTACCTTCACAGGCTCTCCGGATGGCTTCAGCTTTCGGCTGAATCATGTCCAGCACAACGGTGGTCTCTTCACAGATCAGCATGCATTCAATGCGCAGCTGGTAGCTAAGGATGGAGATTGATTCAAAGCTTAAAGACACTGTGACCTCAGCCAGCACAGTGGCCCTCTTCCCACCTCACCGGTAAGTCTGGCAACCCCACAACATTGCTGTCAACCACATCCACATCAAACCAGTGTCTGTGGCTTGTGGTGGGAGGCGAGGGGCTGCCGCTTGCCTTTGGGACTAGTGGGGATATAGTTTCTGCTGACACACTGTGATCAGCAAAGAGAAGACTGATCATTGTGTGAGATATGGGTTCCCCCTTCTTGGCATTGCATTTAGCACTGCCTTTCAGTAAGTTACAGGGCCTCCTTGAGGAGGTCTGAGCCAGGGTCTGGGCCAGCTTCTGCAACTTCAGAGGGAGAGGAGGTGCTGGAGCAGCAACAGCCCTTCATCGAAGGGTAACAGGGAAAGGGATGGCTTTAAGGTGGAAGGGGGAATCCACTAGCTATATCCATCAGTATCTGTCTGTGAGGCTCCTAAAAGGAACTCAAACTTCCCAGAGGTAAACCCAGAAAGACTGGGCTGAAGTTCATGACCAACACTCTTACCTGGGAATCTGAAGGAGGAGAAGATAAAACTGATCTGCATTTGCTAGCTTTGATTTCTCTTCTTTGAAGGCCTTCAGGTTTTCTATCTAATGAGAAATAAAGAATCAAGACTGCAGGACTGCACTGTGTCTGCAGCTCTGTGAACTATGGGTACCATTTTTCCTGCTGACCTCATGCTTTTCAGGCAGTAGCTTCAGCAACTGCTTCAGAACCTCAACGTCGAACTTGGCCCGATCCCCGTTCTGGACCATGGCAGTCACCTCTTCGTTGGAGCTGCAGGAAGGAGGAGCAGAGTCAGCCATCACCCAAAGCCCCCCTCTTCCACAATCACATGCTACCAAGACATGTATCTGTGCAAGCGCTCCAAGCTTTCCCTACTGAGAGCCAAAATAATCCAAAAGGAAAGATATGTCTCCATGATTAACTCAGAATCGGGACCTTGATCCCTGCTATGCCCCAAATTTTGTTTCTGGCCCTGGACAAATGACTCAAGGCCAAAGATCAATCCTGCAACTCAGATGACTGTCTCTAGGCATTTAATTACCTTAAAAGAAATATTTAATTCTTAACTTCTCCATTGGCCCTGTTTTGAGGAGGGGTTCAACCTCCAGAGGTGTCTCACAGCCTGTCACCCTAAGAGTTTGTGCCACAACTTCATCTGTAACATGGAGATGTAACGCTTTTTCCAACTTACAGGGATGTTGTAGGTAAAAATGCAATTAAACCCCTAAATCCAGTATTTTAAAGACAGTATAGGACAAAGTGAGAAATGTTCAGATGTTTCAGTAACACAGACCACCAAAGCAGATTAGCTGGAATAGATTTCACGAGGACCTTCCAAATACTATGCAAAACTGCTCAAAGTTTTGTCAACTGTCACAAAAATTGGCCATATCTTACCATTTAAATTGCTTCAAAAATATGTTCAAATTGAGACTTTTCTTGGAGTCCAAAAATGTGATCTTCATTAAAGAAAAAGAAGATATCTCATATTAGATGAGCTGTCTGCAGTGATCTTTAGTTGAAAGAACAAGAAGGACCTCCTCACCTCCTTCGGTTCTGCCTTCACTGGTGCAGCTGTTTTCTCCTTGGGGGCTGGTTGTGGAAAGCAAAAGAGCTGCTCTATGCTTGTGTAATTGGGCTCTATAGTTTCCTCGCTGCTGCTGCTCACTGAAGCCCACATTGAGTGACTTTCTGAAAAAAGACAAGGTGTTCAGACTGGCTACAGGGACAGCTTAAAGCTCCTGGCTTTTGGGGCAATGTGAGTTGCTAGAAGGGAAACTTCTCAGAAGATGAATGAAATAAGAAGAGACATATTAGTCCTGAACAAATGCTAATTATTTAGGAGGGACAAGTCCCATAAGCAGGATCCAAAGGGCCTGAAGGGTAATAAAACCTGGTGCTTTACCCCAAGATGCACTGGTAAGGGGATGCAGCACTGGACACACAGAGGCTGTACAGTCCCATCCCTCCCTATACAACTGCATTGTCCTCCACGGTAGGCAAAGCCGGTCAGCATGAGAACGGTCTCAGCCATTTCTTTCCTAGTCCCACGGCTAATGTTATTTTTGCTGCCTTGTGTGCTAGCTGAGGGATTGGCCACAACCTGGCTGTTTTCTGACTGACCTTCCTCCATTTTTCATTTTATAATCAAGCCTCCATGTATAATGCTGACTATAGGACTGCTTGAATTAATTCCCACTGCACTTTCTTAAACAACTTTTTTTTTAAAAAAAATAATAATCACTTGAACGTGCCTGTAGAAGTCTCTACTGAAATAATCCCAACTAATTAGCTGCTCCTGTGATTGAAAACACACCTTATTTAGACTTCACCTATGCCAACTTCTGTGCAGTGGATGCCTTGCTTGTCTAGGACAAAGCTGATGTTGCCTGTCCTGGCTTCTTCTCACATTTCATGCTTCTCTTGGGATCCACTAGGACAGGGAAATGTAACCCAAAAATCAACAGACAAGTCAATGATTCCCATGGCTCTCCAATTCTTTCAATATCCTTCTTGAACTGTGATGTGATCCTTACCTGCACTCTTTAATATACTTTAATCTGACTCTAATATACACAGATGCAAGTGTAGATGAACTGGAGAACGAAAGTCTGAGGTACCCAGATCAGAGTCTGTTGAGAACTCAAGCCTAAGGCATGTCATGCTGAATTAGGGAAATATTCCCATCCCTCCCCCTTCTTTTAATTTCAAAGTATTTCAGTTATAAACAAGCTATTCCAAACTACTGATTTAGCTGGAATTATTATTATATTAGTAGTTTCATGCCACTTTTATTTATTTAAGCTCTCAGGTCAAAGGTAATGGACATCAGGGAAGTTCTGTATCTAAATGGGGTCAACCACATTTGATAAACTCAAAGATAGTGTCACCCCTAAGGCACCAGTGACTTTATGACAGAAGAACCCACCTCTCACCACGTTGGAGGGCAGCTTCTGCCAGTTCAGCTTCTTCATTCTCAACGTTGGCGTCTTCACCGTCTTGCGGGGAGGCCTGCCTGAGCCAAGAGGGCNGATTGGAGGTGGAGGTGGTGGGGATGGAGGTGCCGGGGCAGGAGCAGTGTTGAGTGGAGGGTTAGATGTCTCTGGTGAAGCATAGCAGGCTGTGAGCTGGGAGGATGAGATCTTCTCTTCATTGGTGGGTGGCCCTGAGGGAGGTGCTGGTGCATTGGAGGGGTTTGATGATCCCACTGGGCTCTGAGCTGCCTGTGCGCATGGTTCTAGCTCAGCCTGGATGCCTCCATTCGCACTCCCGGACAGCCGGTTTTCAGATCGCTTTTGTTTGTTTGGATGTTTCTTGATAGATAGCAGTCTCTCGATGACTTCTTCAACTGTGTTCCCTTGGACTAGAGAAACAAGTTGGGGTCAGAGAAGGGGATGGGGCCCAAATGTTGGTTCACGCTATTCAACCCTCACCAAGCAGCAGATCTGGTGCCACAGAGCCTGCTCGTGGTGTAACTTTGCACAACTGCACTTTTAGCTTCCAGGCAATTTCCTTTCCATGGTCCTGGCCCACAAACACTGTTCTGAGTATGCCTGCCAGCAAGACTAGTCAGCACCAGCAGCAGGATGCCAACAAGGACAGATTCCCACTGACTCCCACGACCCAAAACTCAGGGCTTAACCATCAAAGCAAGACCGTGAATCCCGAGCCCATTGCTAAATGTGGCCAGCTCTCACTGGTATCCGCATGGCTGGGGCTTCACATCAAGACTTGACCCTATGCAGGAGGTGTAGCTTTGTCCCAGCTCCTGTTCAGCTTTTAGCAAGTCCCACAGAATTCCTGCACATTTGGGAAGGACTTTTGTGGGTAGTGAGTGAGATGAGGGAAAACAAGAGGACAGTGCAAGGCTAGATGGATATGTCATTCTTACTGTCATTTGCGAGCAAAAGTGCTCTGTTCACTACCGCGTCCAAGGACTCCCACAGCAGGAGGCTGGAGTGATGAGATGGTTCCAAGTGCAGCAGGCTCTGGAGGATGGACAGCAGCTGGATGGAGACTGGAGAGCGGCTCACCTGGAAGACAGGGCAGCTTTCCATCATGGCAAGGCTGGTTCCAAGCAAAGTGTGTTAACTTTGCCATTGCATGACTTTGCGCCCCACGTGAGGACCTACTTACTTTATTGAAGAGAGATGAAAAGACCTCATGATGATCGTTCATGTTTATCCCATCACATATCTTTAATAATTCCTCATCATCTTCTATCTTGAACTCCTCAAATGTATCACACTGGATAAGGAGATCCTCCTCCTCTATGTCTCTGCAATATTACAGCATTCATTTTCACTGGAGAGCCCTCCACTGATTTGCAGATGATTGCTTTTTTTTAAATGGCTTTTATCTCTTTGCCTCTCAGACTCAGCCAGTCAGTATTCAAAGTACCCAACTCTACCTTATTTATAAAGGATCAAATGCCATCAGTGCATCCTTTCTTGAACTGAATATACCTCTTTCTACAGTCGACGCATACAAATGAATAGGACTTGTCATGGCATAACCTGGCCCAGTGTATGCTTCGTATGGACTTCTCCTTGGAGCTGTAACAACAGAGTGGCACTTCCACCTTTTTGAAACTGGGCCACTTTTTTTTTTTTTTTTTAAGTCAAGACAAATTGCAAATATTCCAGTGATGTTTCTGTTTGAAAAACTTCCTTCTCTGTTACTTAAAATTGGATTGAAAAAACCCCAAACACTCTAAAGCCAACTTTTTCAGCACTCTCGAGACCACTCAGTGCAGGAACTCTACCCTTGCTAGTTGTCAGTATTGAAAGACCGTCTCTTCCCTAATTTTTATGGGGTTGAATGGAGCAATTCCAGTTACAAGGTTAACTGCAACTCACATATAATGCATTCTAGAATTTATCATAGGTGTTTCTGACAGACCATAATTTTTAAATTAAGAAACTGTGAAGACAGGTATGTCCAGATATGCATTAGTAAAGTGTTTTAGCTGAATGCTTCTGGGACCAACACCAGCAGTGGAGGAGTCTGGATACAGCAAACTGCTCAGTGAGCCCACAGCATCACTTCAGGTTCAGTCTGAAACGCAGCCTCAACAAGGACGTCACTGAGCCTTGCTCCATCTGTGCCCAAAGCCTCTGTCAGTGCCATCTGTGCCAAAAGCTGTCCTCGTGATACTGTGGTTGGTGAGAGCGTCTTAATGCTGGCCTAATGCCTCCAGTTCCCCTCTAACGGGTGCACACAGGCGTGGTCCACTCCACCCAGGTACATTTCGCACAACTGAAGGCTGATAAGTATTAAGTTTCCACAGCTACGTTACTGTGAATCTCATTTATAAAAGAAAATTTAAACAGTGATCCTTACCTTAGCTTGTCTAAAATATCCAACAGCTGAAGACCTGGGAGAACAAAAAAAATGGATATATTTGCATTATGACCTACTTAGCACTGATCTGTTATGATCTTTATATAAAGTTATGCTCATAAACAATTTTTGCAGAGAGAAAAAGTGAAAATATATTCAGATGTCAAAGTGGGTAGGGTCATCTGGTAGATGAAGAGACCCACAGTACACGTCTGCAGCTGTGTGAACCACTGCAGCATCCCCCTGGAGTTACTGAGGGACACAGGCACTTCTGGGCCATGATTCACCTCAGTCTGAACTAGACATCTAAAATCAGTCAGATGAATGGTGTGGTCAAATGTCCCTTGCTCTCCACAGAGAGAAATGGAGCCCAGGCTCACCAGCTTGGATGCACTCATTACATGAGGCGAACCCTAACAACAGTGCCTAGGATCCCAGTATTCAAGTAGTTGGAAATTATTTCTGAATCACAGGGCAGCTTCTGTGACACAGATGAGTAGACACAGCATGAAGAGATGTTATCTTCTCTTATGAGGAGTTTTAACATGTAGAAATGTGGCCACATAAGATGGTTGGTTATAGAAACGTATTGAAGAAGCTCAAGGGATACAACGCTGCTCGGATGCCAGAAAAGATCAAAGCTATGGGAAAGCAGTGAAGTTAAATAAATCTGGTTAAAGAAAGGTCGTTGAAGAGAAGGGAGACCAAAAAAAAGGACTCTACCCTTAACATTTCTGCAGTTTTGCTCCCCAGCCCTCTTTAGTCACCTTCCGGATACATCTGAAAATAAAACTGCCCTGTTCTCTGCAACTGATTCTCTCCAGAGAAAGTTAGGTGCAACAAACATCCTTACCTATGAACTCATTTCTGATTTGTGTCCTTGTTCTTAGCTCTTCTTTCCCCAGTATGATGGCATTGATAGCACTCAGCAGTGTCACCATGTATGGCACATTATCTGTGTTGGAGAGCTCGTTCATTATGATGCTGAATCGATACTGCTGGTTCTTCACACTCTGTAAATAACACAAGTGATATTTCTGTTCAGACGGTTCAGAAACATCTATCACTTTGGTGCAGGCTCTCAGATGCAATTAGCATCTTAAAACCTCTGAGTTCATCCCACTGTGCACAAGACAGTAAGATACAGGTAAAAGCAGCACTCCTTCATCATGGAGCAGGGTCTGGTCAGCAGAGAAAGTCAGTGAAACTCCTCCTGGATCCGTTTATGCTTTCTGACAACTGATGCACCTACCTGAGCTTGTGGCCAGTGAAACCCATGGATGTGGCACTATCTTTTTTGCTAATCTGGTAGTGCTTTTCCTTCCACAAAGGACCTTGTGATGGGTGGTGACCTGTCCAGACAAGTCACAGAGCAGCACCGCGGACTTATGCTGACCAGGCCAAATTTCCTACAGTTTTCACCTTATAAATCCCTGCCTCTCTTACCAAAATGATGCAAAATGACCTTCATTCCCAGCCCTTTTCTGTGGAACATGGATCCACCTGCATGGATCAGAGCAGAGCTGTACCTCCTGCTGCAGCCCAACACTTGCCTTGTAATGGTCCAGGGCATCCAAAGCCAAAGCGTGGCCATCTGATGAGTAAATGCACAGTGCAGCCAGGAGCTCAAAGACTTGCTTTTTGACCATGACATTAGTTGTGTCGAGTGCTGAATGAAAAACAAAACAAAACAAAAAAGACGTTAATGATCTGAATCTCAGTGTCTTCTGCTATGTGGCTTATGACCAGTGGTAGAAAAAAAACTGAAGGAGAGGAGCCATTACCTGGAAGATGGGAAGAGAAATATCCCAATGTATAGGTATCCCATCCCAATAGCATTATGTAATAGTAACTTCTAGTGGGAACAGCAAATGCTACAGGTACCCCATTGGCATTTTGGTGCTGCTTGTAGTTGTTCATCTCTTCCATGTATCAGTGGCATGCTGCAACAGCAGCCAAGATCTCAGCACTCACAATCACACATTTTCACACATGGGTATTTTCTAGAAGAGCAGATGAACCATTTTCCTCAATTAATGAGTCTTATTTTTAGTGCAGAAATACCCAATATGCATATCAAGTAGGCTAATTGTTCTAACCAGTCCTCATGTATTCACTTTTTTCCACTACTCTTTCTTTGTGAGCCCTGGGAGCTGGGAGGGACTGCATTAGACCATCCTATTTTTCCTTTATTAGTGCACAAAGAAGCTTGACTGCTGAAAAGCCCAAGGTGCCCCCCTGTTTTTCACAGCACAAAAATGCCAGCTCTATATTTCACACTGATTAAGAAAATGCAGGGTGGAGAGGAAGGAAGAGAACTTCAAAACTGAAGTGGGGAGCAAGCTAGTTTTCAGACTAAATGCATTTTAAAGAGCTGCTAATAAGTGTTTCTGGGCACAGCTGTGATCTCAGCTCTGTAGAGCAGCACAGAAGTTATTCTCCCAGCACCACCATCATTAAGTGCTGTACGATAAGTTCTAGGAGATGCCCTGATGAGTTTCATACCTAACGACGAGCCAAGTGAATGGCAGGGGAAAGTGACTGGTATTACCTACCACCTTCTAGAAGGAACAGAGTGAGCAGCACAGAAAATGGTCTCTCGAGCCTAAACCATGCCACCCTCCCTCCTCTTTACAGGCTACAAGTTTCCAAGCCTTTTCAATTCCTCTCCCTCTGCCCTTGGGGCTCACAAAGACTAAATAGCAAATGTCTGCTGACAACTGAAGGGTCGAGGACTTCTCATGCCCGCGTACAGCTAAGGATGGGTTTATCCCTGGTTTCTCAGTGAACTATGAAGACATTTGTGTGGAAATGAGCCCATCTAAATAGCACTGAGTGGCAAAGGCAATGCCATTTCCAAGCAGTATTATTTTAAAGAAAAAAAGACCTCTTTCATTAACCAGTTGCGATCAACAACTTGCAAGAAGCCTGGTGCAGGGCAGGAGGATAAGCAACAGTGAAGTCCCCCCCATGCTGCAAGTGATGGGTGAAGCAGGAAGATGTCTTCTCACCTTGGAAGAGTTTTCTGACGTAGCCCTCGTTGCTCACAATGTATTCAATGCCTTTGTGGGAGTTCATGACTGCTCGCACACAGTTAATACAGGTGAGTTGAAGCAAGGCATCAGAAATCCTGGCCACTCCTCGCCCAGACAGCCTGTCCAGGGCCTCCAAGAGGAGGTCCAGCCCGCACAGCTCCAGGAATTGGACCATCCAGGCATCGTCGCTGTTCTCCAGCCGCTTCTTCAGCCCAGAGTAGTTCACCACCGACGGCATTTGCAGGAGACGGATGCAAAGCTCTGGCTCTGCATTCTCCAGGTTGGCCTCTGACTGGTCGGTCTCCTGGGGTCCAAGTTTCTCCTTCAGGGCAGCCCACTTCTTGTGGGCACCTTCCTTTTTGATTGACATCGTGAACACTTTGTCCTGAAAGAAAAACAAAAGACAAAGTGAGAAATTTGTCCGGACTGACCAACAACCCTCCACCACTCCTGTTTTTTCTCCTAGTCATCGGGATGTAAGGCTCAACTGCAGCAGGTCCCCAGCTCTCCAGCACGTAGCGCACACGCTGGAACCAGTCCTCTGTTGAAGAAACTCAATATATCCCCTTCTTAACCACACACATTACATTCAGGCCCTGAAAACTCTGTAGAGAGACTCTTAGCACATCTAAGCCAGCAAATACAGCTTTAAACGTAACCAATTTATACCAGTCAATAGCCACTACCTATTTTCATGCAGCAAAAGGATAAGGTTGGAAGTGGCATTATCAGCTCTGAACTCCCTATGCCCATTAAACCATTTTGAAATCTCACTGCGCTGGAGAGGCTGTGCAGTTTCTAAGCATTTGTAATGGGATGGAGAAGTCATTTTGAGCATATCCTGCTCGTAAGAGCATCCGATTACCCCGTTATTTTTTTGCTTGTGTTTCTTTTGACTGATGCGGAGGTTAGTTTTATAGCACTCACTTAATCTCTTCCTGTCTGCTACAATAGCAAATACGTTTGCAAAACGTGGTGTTTGCGTGTGATAATGTGAGAGCGCAACAGGTTGCAAGTGGAGGGACAGCAGTGGGAGGCTATGAAACAGCAGTGCCTCTTTTTGGAGATGGGGGGCATCTCTTCAAGGTCTGTCTCCCTGGAGGACATGGCCTGTCTCAGCCATGCGGTGAGCAGCAAGGAGGGTGAGGAGCTGATTCAGCACAGGGAAATAGCAAAGCCAAGCCTAATTAACCCTTGGTGCCAAATTTTATGTTTTTAGGCAGGATCCTTATTTTTCAGATCTGCAGTGATTAAGTTACACAATGCAAGTCCTTTTCAAAGCTGAATGCAATCGTTTTAAAGCTGAATTGGTCCCAGAGAGGACAGGTTGTCCCACAGAAAGGGGATAAACCTGCTGGACCCAAAGCCAGCCGCTAATGCTACCTCCCCTCCCTGCCATGCCGCCAAGACCGCTGCCTCCCTAGGCCGGTGAGCCCACATGGAGCTCAAAATAGCCTGGGGGCCAGTTGGCCCCCAAAACTCAGCACTTGGGGGATTGAAGGGATTATAGGAGAATCTCACTTTCCCTTACCAGCTCCAGCACAAGGGTTTCTAGCCCTGCAGTATGTAGGGAAAAAGCTTGAAAAGTCTAAACTGAAAAATCTCTGAAAGGTTTTATTTGCCAGAAAGCCAAGATAAAGGACGGACCATTTACAATGGTTGGAAATAATCTCGTTATTTTAAAGCCTGCCTTGTGATTTTTCCTGGGGACTGCACTGTTGAGAAAGGTCCTGGCTGCTTCGCCGCAGCTCATCCACATGCCCCATGCTACTGGCTTCTTCTTTACCTGAAAGTCTCATTTTGGCAGTCACACCTCGGGGCATACGCAGCCAAAGTTTGCTCACTGATTTGCAGTAGGCATTTAGGGCATGATATTATAGGCCTAAACATGCCTCTTGGAAAGATGGAAAGTGGGGTGGGATGGGATATTTGAGAGAGCTCGAACAATTCCCCTGGGGCAAGGTGATGGTGGGACTCTCCGGCAGGGGCACTCAGCTCACAGCTCACAGCATCAAAGGCTGCCTTGAGTAAGGGTCAGAGGAGTGGTGGAGCTAGCAGGATATGGTTACAGAAAATCCTTTTAGAGAGCTCTGGAGAAACCCTCTTGCAGAGTTTCCCTTTGCTTCAAAGGCTAAAGAACTGGCCAAGCGCCCAGTTGTTCCCTGTTCTGTTATCTGGAAAAATGATGGTCATGATTGAAAAACGTGAAGTTGTAAATATACCATCTGAGAACATGCTGTACAGCTGAAAAGTAATAAAAAGGACCATACGAAAAAAAAAAAAAAAGCCAAAACCCAACCAATAAGCCCTCCTGCCAAAGTACAGGCTTGAGTTTCTAAGATTTGTCATCACTGCAGCCTAGAGCCCTTACTGACTCTTGGTAAAATTCTTGTTGGAGTTAGTCACCCCCAGTCGCTCCTCTGAACCCAAGTTCAGGAATCTGGGTTAGGCTCAGTGCAAAGAAGAGAAATCCTCCCTGCCCAGAGGGAGAGAAGCGAAAGTCTCCTGCCCCAGGGTCACAGCCCTGGTGATGGGGCAGCGTCCTACACCTCTTGCTGCAGTCACGGGGCTGGAGAGGCACTCCTAAGGAGCTGCAGTCAAATCCTGCCCCATGCTGTGCATCGAGCCCAGGGTCCTCTTCCAGTGCCTGTGGGTGAAGACCTTCAGCACGGGGCAGTGATGAGGACCATCTGCCCAGGGTGGAGCACACCTCACCCTGCCCAGCCCTGTTCTTTGGTGGCTTCCCCAAAGACTCAAGGTCACTCAGCCTCCTGCTGACCTGGGTAACTGGGAATCGACTGTCCTGGATTTTTTACTTCTGCACAGGGGATGGGCACAAACCCAAGGGCTGGCAGTGGGGCCGAGCCCTGGCTCACTGAGTGGGACTCATCCCTCCTCTTGGCTCTGCTGGTAACCCAGACTCTTTCCTCTCCCGAAGCGAAAGTGCACACCAAGCAGAGAATCTGGTTTTGGGCCCCATGTGTGCACGGAAGAGCTTTGTGGTCCCACCAGCTGAGAAAGCCTGCAGGAGCAGTTGTTGGAGGAGGATGCTCCTCCCGGCTCACACCTGGGCTCTGCCCTGCCGGGAGCTGTGCCGGCAGCTCATGCCGTTCAGCCGAGGGGCTGCAGAAGTGACTGCCGACCACAAGCTCCCTCTCTCTCAGTGTGCCTTCTTTTTATACTCAGCAAATCACTTTTTGTATTTGCACATGACTAAACATTTCTTATCCAACCAGATAAACAAAGCAGGCTGGCTTTTTACTCCCAGTTGTACAAATACTTCATTATATATTGTATCAGCTACAGAAAGTCAGAGAGACTACGATAACATTATTGACCTCAGGCTTAGCTGATTTCTGAAAATTAAGCTTAACCAGTGCAACAGGAGACAGGAAATACCAACAGAGCATCCTGTTTATCGGCGGATTTGTGCTGAATTATCCTTTCCTCCCCACCTGCTCCGCACAGATGTGAAGGGATGAGAAACAAACCCAGGCAGGTACCTCTCTACACAGTACCTGCTGGTGTTTTTATGCACTAAGCTGAACAAACTGGATTGATTAAATATTCTCTCTCACAGAGAGTGCACTCTTTGTGGGGAAAAAAAAAAGACAGCTAATGTATCTAATCGTAAAAAGGGAATAAAATAAATAGGAGCTGTACTATATAAATGGAAAGGAAATAAATATGGAGGAGACCGCAGTACAATTCTGCAGATGGTGTGATAAATCTGTTTACAAACACAGATATGAGTGATATATTATGAATGCAACATCTTTGCATATTTTCCATGAAGCAGTGTTGCAAAGCCACTCGGATACATCCTTAAAGGGCTGGTAGTTTAGCCTTTTATCTCTGACCACAGGAGCTTATTAGCAGGTACATGATCTCAGCAGAGTGAGACAGGTAAAGGATTAAAATGGAACACATCTGTCTGGCTCTCTCACAGAGGCCATTTAGACTATGCTGGCTGAGGGAAGGAAAGTCCCCTGACAAAAAGAGACAAGGTGCTAGACTTAAAAGGCTGAATACATCTCGCCTCCTGCCCCCAGAAGGGCATGGGGAGCTTTGCTTTTTGCTGCCCAGGCCATAGAGGAGGATGTGATGGTGGAAGCACCATTCCCAGCCTCTGCGCCCGACTGTTCCTGCAGCACCCATGGCCTGCCCTCCCCAGCTACGCGCTCGGCATCGGTCCCGAGGGCACATCCTGACGGCGCATCTGTGCCTGCTGCTCTGGGGACACCCACAGCCCACAACATTCACTGTAATAAATGCAACCCTCCCCTCGTCTTGCTTCTCACCCTCAGGGCTTGGTTAGGCCTGATGGGGAATGACAACTAAAGAAGTATCAATGTAAAAATACTCTTAATTTGAAGAGATTCCCTTGGGAAACTTAAAGGCATCATAAAGGCGCATCCCCTTGCACCCTGCCACAGCAACATTGTGGTTCATGGTGCTAACTTTTTGGATCATTGGGTTTCCAAAGCTGTGATGTTCCCTGCATCCATCCAACCCAGTTCATAAAATTTCCTCCTCCTTTCTTTCTCAATCAGGTGCTTCCCAGGATCAGTTTTCTGTGCCCCTCTGTCCTTCAAGTCAGCTCCTAGGGAGATGACATCTGTGGGAGATAAATCAGGGCATGTCAGTACTTTCTCCATCCTATGAAGCTGTGGAGAACAGAGCTGCACAGCACAGCTTTCAGTCTAAATTATTACGTGCCTCCAGGATGACAGGGATCACAGCAAGGACCTGGGAGGACATGTAAAAAGAGATTTCTCAGGGCAGCTAAGTATAATTGAGTGAAAACAAAAGGGAGAAAAATTACAGGTCAAAGCCATTCTGATTTTTTGGCAGCAGACCCTCTGACCATGCTGCTGGATGGGGGGGCGTGAGGGGGAACAGCAGCTCCTTGTTGCTCTTTAAAGAAGTCTAAGCGCATCCCGACCCCATGTGCTGCCCTCACAGCCCTCCGCTTCCCTCTGCAATGCTGCTGGGACACACCGCTGGTCCTTACGAAAAGCTCTTTTTTGCTGCTCAGCTCCTCCTCCCTTCCATGCCTGTTCCTGGCACTCCGGAGCCCGTTCTGCCTGGCTGACTGCTAATGATAGGTTTTGCTTCTGGGTAGTTCCAGTTTTCACTCTGCTGCTGGGAATACGCCGAGCCTTTGTATTTTGCAACATGTCAGACTACTCTGTCACTAAAAAGAAACAACATTCTGGCTTTGTGCTTTCCAAAACCACTTCAAGAAGTGTGATGGGTTTGTTCCTCCTCTCCTCTTGCTTTCATTTCTACTATTGTGTTTTCCCATGCAGCGTCTGAACAGCTCGTGTACCTGCAGGCTAATGAAATCATCCTCCCACGCACCGAAAGAAGCAGGGGGGGACCACAAATCTCTATTTTAGAAATCAACCTGACCCCTTGGTGTGGGCCCATTAGCATCGGTAGGAACCAGCAGCGTACTCAAGTCTCCCAGGGGAGCTGACGGTAAGGGTACGGTGGGAAATCGAGGTGTGCAAACAAAAGGCATAGTTTGCCTCACAGAGTACAGCAAAATTAGCTGCGACCCAGGCTCAGCATGCAAATCAGCTGCTGCTCCGTCCTTTTTCTGCCATAGCCAGTAGCTTCAGTTGCCTTTAGATCTAGTTATTCTTGATCCTCAGCTGCACCAGAGGCAGCAAACTCCCAGAAAAGGATTTCCGTGCATAGACAAAAAAGACCATGGCCATACTGACATAAATGTATATATTTTATGCCAGTATATCTTATTCCTTCACAAAGAACAGAAAACCACGTTGTCCTGATTCAGTCCCATCCACTGCTATTAGGATGCTGTGTGCTGGCACAGCTTCCCTCTCCTGGGCAAACAGAAGAGATCGTATCGAGTGATGCCTTACACAAGTGGTATATGTGTCCATTCAATCTGTATTGGTAGTGGTGGGGTTACACCAGGATTAACTGCACTGGTAAAAATAATCACCGGTGCCTTCCTCCTCGCCAGTAAATAAGTAAATAAATCATCAGGCTGCTACAGGTACCACATACAAATCAAGCTCAAGTGAGATGCTCAAGGATGTTTACGTTAGGATCTTCAGTGGCATCTAAAGCCTTATTTATATTTAAAGGCTGCACTAGCTCAGCTTTGAATGGCTTTAAAACCACTCTTTGTTACAACAGTAACACTGCCTGAAGATGCTCAATAACCGCTTTACCTTAACGCAGTAAGTGAGGTTTAAATCAAGCTGGAGCAGCTGTCAGACCTTTGCTTCAGAAACGGCCACTGCCACTGGGCAGACCTGGCCAGGAGCAACACGTGAGCCTTCCCTATCTCTCTGAGTGCCAAGTCAGCCAACCCAATTTGAAAAGCTTTCCACGGTGGCTATGAGCCCTGCAGCATCCTCGCATGCTGCCGCAGGTCTTCGGAGGCACGGCAGAATTTGGGTTGGAGGGATGCCAAGTGGCAGCCAGCAGTTGCCCCATGCAGACAGAGGGTGCCGTCTCTCAGCTGCGCTGCAGCAAATGGGGCTGCAAAAGCTTCACCCTAGTTTCACCCGGGCTTTCTCCCCGCTGTCATTAGCAGACCCACAGGAGCCAGTGAGGCATCCTGACCCCAGCCAGAAAGGAATGGGACTCAGGTCTGGATCCCATGAAAATCCTGATGAGGCATAAGGCAGGTCTGGAGGCTCCCCTGCTCCCGCGCCCGCACGCTCTGGCATCCACCCCAAGGCAGTGATTCCAGCATCATTTGGTATTTTGGGATGCAGTTTATTATTATGATTTGGGGGTCATGTGAGAAGCAGAAACTGTTCCTCAGCAACACGGACAGTGTGGTGGTAACTTTCTAAGACTCCCCTGGTTCCTGCTCAATAGGAAGCTGTCACACAAACAGATATTATGAGAACCAAAAACTTTTTATTACTTTTTTGTTTGTTTCTAAACACCTCCACAGGATGCCACGAAGACAGAGAAAACAGACAGAGGAAAGAATTCCTACCTCAGAGCTGAAGCCAAATTATTCTCTTGTCTCTCTCACATGAAGGATCCTTCTCGACCGGCTCCCCAGCCAGCTCATTTTCTCCTTCTCTGCCAAGCAAGCTTCAGTCAATAAAGTCTAAATCCCTGAACGAGAGTGTCTGCAAACCACACGCTCTAAGAAAGTTCAACAGGATGTCGGCGTCTAATAGTATGTAAATACCAGTCTTCAGAAAGGTGCAAGCAAGTGACTTTTCTGTAGCCTCTAGGGAAGGCATTTGCATGTCATTTGTCACCCCCTCTCATTCACTCTGCGTTGGCAGTGCTGGGAGGTGACACTTCCCCATGGGCTGGGAAGGACGGAGGCTTGCACCGCACATGCATCCGCCAGCATGGGAAAGCAGTCCTGGCATGGGGCGACTCAGAGCAGGGAAATGATCTGGCAAAAAAAAGGGAAAAAAAAAAAAAGGACAAAAAGAGGAAGAAGGCTGGCTGGGGTGGGTGGGATGGAGAGTGAGGGGGTGGCAGGCGGTGGGGACAGCCCCTTGCACCTTGCATCAGCCGCACGGGGTTTTCTGGCTTTGCGCCACGGGGCTTTGAACACGGCAAGATCTCAGAGGTCTTTGAAATGCTGTGAGAGCCAGGACAGCTGAAAATAACGAGGATGTCCGGCCCAAGCCTGCTCACCCTGGGATTGGCAGCTGGGAACGGGGTGGCACAGCAAAGGCTGGAGGCTCAGGCAGTGTCTCCTTGGGCAGGGGCTCGATGATAGGAATCCTGCTCTCACTGGGGCACCCCGAAGGTCCCGGCTGATCCAGTCTGGCTTTTATGGGCTGAGCAGGCTCTGAAGACTTTAAAAGATCTTTTATAACATAAAACGTCTCTGTGACTTTCTGGTTGAGATTTCACGTGGAAACTAGTTTGTGAGCCACAGCTGTAAAATGCATCCATTCAGCCTCTTGGGAGGTGTTAACCGAAAGCCAGTTATTATTAAATTGTGAATATTTCAACATGGCCCATTTTAGCAGAGGCCTCCTGCCTGGCTCAGGGTAGCAGTTAGACTCCAAATACTGGTTTTTTTCTTAGTCTGTGAGGCCTCTACCCTGAATTGAACGCCCTAGATCAAAAATTGGAGCCCACAGCAAAAGTTTTCCTGCCTTAGTGGGGAAACTCAACCCTTGTGTACATGAGTACAGCTCCACCAATATTAGAAACACACTGATCTGTCTGCCCTTTAGTCCAAATTCAGCCGGTCTTTAAGAGACAAACTTGCCCACGTGCATTCCAATTAAGGCAGTTTCACCATAATAATTTAACATCCAGGGAAATGACTCTGCACAGCTCACCATCCTGCTGTAGGAAGCACTCTGAGATCATGTTTATACAATCCAAGACAAACATTAACTCATGATGGGTTTTAGAACAGCAATTGAATTTCACTTTATGTTACGTGCACTCCTGAAGTGTAATCCCCAAGTCCTCAGAAGATTAGTTACTAATCTGGTTCTTGGGAGCAGGATGAGGCTCACAGCAGGTTTTAGGGAAAAAATTTAAAGTTAGGAGAAAAAAAATTCCTGCAAAGAAAAGATTGTTGATGTTGCAAATTCCTGTCCTCGCAACCACAGAAGAAATGTCAAGGGCTATCAGCTCCCATCAGGTTCCATCTGAAGCCTGGACCTGTGAGATATGCCAGAAATGTTTGTGTTCTTAGAAAGGCTGCATCGTGTCTCACATAAAAATAAGCAGAAGCAGAGAAATTGTGCTAAAAAAGCAGAAAAAAACAGTTCTAGGGCTGCAGTGTCCCTCTGCGGACCCCATGGCACATGAACAGCAGCAGCAATGGGCAGCAGCTATGAAAAATGAGGGGTTTTGGATCCCAAGCTCCTGCTCCCAGCTGGTGCCTCACTTGTGTTGCTTCCAGGTATTTGCAGCCCTGCCTGGCTGCTGCAGGCAGCTGCCTGCGTCCTCGCCACGCTCTAACGCCCGCCGGGAGCAGCTCGTGGACAGACGGATGCTTCTGCACCCTGCCGAGCTCAGCCCCCAGCCAAGATCCATCGACCCAACTGTCCGGAACTCGGCTCCTGGCAAAGGCGTTTGCTTTTCATGGCCCACATGGGGTTCAGTCTCTGACTGAACACTTTGGGCACTACCTGGGGAGTGAGGGTTTCCTTGGCACCCCTGGCCTCCTCTTCCTCTGGAGGAAGCAGCGGTGGCTCCATGAGGATGTGCTTGGAGAGAGGTGCCAGTGGGGAGTCCAAAGGCTTATCACCCAGGAGAGCTGAGTGCTGTCCTGGGGAGCAAAGATTTGCCCCCAAACCACAAGGATGTAGGGTGTTAAGGGCGTAAATCCTTTTGTGGATCCATCCCCTCACATCTGAGCTTCTGTCCCAGCAACTTTGCTTTCAGGTTGCTCAGAGAGGGCTAATGGTTTTCCCCCAGCAAATCAGTCCAATTTTACCCTGATCTTCTAGCAGATGATTTGATGGTCCTCTGAACAGTAATTATGTCAAAATCAGACAGATTAAATCAAGAACTGAAAGGTTAGTCCCATGTTAGGTAAAGAAGAACCAAGATCCTCTACAGCTCCAGCGTCGCTCCACTGCCTCTGGATCGCAGTGTGGTGACTCCCCTGCCCACACGGCGGGTCCACGAAATGCAAGGATCTAATTAAATAGAAATAAACAGACCTCATTTATCCTTAGGAATTAGATTATTCCTAATTACAGCAATCAGTGTCTTCTCACTGCTCCATGTTTATGTGACAAATCAGCTCCTGTGTCAGTGGGTTTTCTTCTAAGTTGTGTCAAGGATTTTGGAAAGGAGACACCCAGCTCATTTCTGGCTGGCACAGAGAGAGATGCCATCCAGATGTCTGCTGCAACGGCTCTTTTTAGGTGATCCTGCCTAAAATGCCTGGTATCAACCGCTACTGAATTACTAAACGTCAGCAGAGCCAGTATTCAAGGACTACAGGTATAATATTCTCTTCTGCATCTCTGTGACTGGCTTGTTGGGTACTGTGGTTCCTATGGAGCCACTGAAGACAACCATGTCTTTATAGGGCAAAAATTAAGGTACTGGGAAGAAATCTGGTTAATTCAACAACACTCCTTCATTCATGTGAGAAACTGAACTCTGCGTTAAGCAACCAGAAGGACCAGTGTCAAAGAAAAGTGCTGAAAGGGCGCCAAAAGAGGGTTTAGTCAGGTGAAGATACACAATTTTAGGAGAAGAGCCCAATCCTTCCCCTTGCCCACAAGGAAGGGAAGGTGTCTGGCCTTTGCAGCATGACCCTGTGCTGGAAACGCCAGAAAAGCTTCTGGGGAGCAGATGGGGTGGGCCAGCATGGACCTTCCCAAGCACTGGTAAAGCACACTGAAAGCAGCCGGTTTGCTCCCTCCTTGGGGAGGTGAGACATCTGAGCATCCTCAGGAAGTCGTGGGAGCAAGATGGGAGCTGCAAAGCTGACTGCTGGCTCTTCTGCTTACTGAATTTTTCTGCCCTCCTTAGAGACTGACACCCCTCCAGCTCTCTTGTTACAGACCAGCTCTCTGACGGCTTTTCTGCTGAATACATTCACTTTAGACGATGCTACAAGGAGAGGAAAAAAAAAAAAAAAAAAGCCTTCTGAAGTAGTCTTTATCTGATGGATACTTCGCATAATGAAAATAAAGGACTCTGCTACTGCCAGCACATGCATATTTCCATGAACTGTGTATTTAATGGGGCTGATCTGCTTTAAACATCCAAAACATTTGCTCCACAGCTCTTTCGGTAGGAAGCTTCTGCAACAAAAAAACATCCTGTTTTGGGGAGGGTACTTCCAGCTGGCGAGATTAAACCACTAACCGTGGGGAACTGGGTGCTTTCTTTGGACAGGCAACGACAAAATTTTCTTCCAAAAACCCAAACTGCACCAGCCGTTCTACCCAGAGCAAAGGGCAGAGACCCAGGCATGGGTTTCTAAAGGACGTATGTGCTCCTAAGCACAGGCTGAGTAAAGAGCCTGATATTTATTCAGTTTATTTATCCTGCATACATATATTACGCTCGTGCTATGGCTGCAGGAGAACCGCTTAGGAATTGCCAGGACGAAGGCTTCTGAGGCAGCTGAACTCTGCTCCCTTGCACGCACATTGATGCTGCAGTAGTGAGAAGATGTAATTACAGAAAAAACACCTTTTGAGCCCTGCCCTAGAGGGAAAGGGGCAGGCAGGTCCTGTGCAGGTTTTAGCTGTACTCCTCCGGCACAGGCACTAACCCTCCTCACTTGCACAAGGATGAAGATCTTCGGGCAGGGAATAGCTCTTCCCTAAAAACCAGTATGATGCAGGAGGTCCACAGGGGAAAGGGTTGGAGGCACCACTAAGCCAAAGAGCTACCTGGATCCATATTAACGTTTATGGACAGCCCTGCTGAAAAAAGCTACTGAGACACCAGAATGATATACAAGAAAGCAGCGTTTTTCCAGCTGTCCTCCAAGCAGGCTGCAAATGCGACTCCCTCCTACTGAGATCACCTTTTCCATTCAACCGCTGATGAATCATGGTGGCTGGTATCTCACCTGGTGAACAGCCCAAGAGCAAACATCCTGAATGTTTTTGTTCAGATAAGGCTGAGCATAGCCAGGATTCCTAATGGCACAGGCAAAGTACACATTGCACACATTGAGGAGAACAGACCCAGATACTGCCAGGTACTTTCCTGCGAGCTTGTCTGAATACTAACGTTACTAAGAGTAACCACAGAACATGCTCAGCTACTAATTCAAGAAGTTAAGCATTTGAGCCGTTTAAAACAAATTCTTGCAGAAGAGTGGCTTAGCATGATTTCAAAACTAATCCACTCCAAAGATGCCTTCAGACTATTTTCTCTACTGCGGGATGAAAAAGTTTGAAGTCCCTATTTTATAACACAGTAATCCTAGAACATTGACTGGCTTAACCCTTCACTTGCTACAGTACTTGGTTCTGCTGTTTCGAGAGGACCTAAAGTTGTCCTCCTAGATACCATCTTTCTAGTTCTAACTCAGTCTTTTTCACTCTGAGGGTGCTGAGGCACTGGAACAGGTTGTCCAGAGAAGTTGTAGATGGCCCATCCCTGGAAGTGTTCAAGGCCAGGTTGGATGGGGCTTTGAGCAAGCTGGTCTAGTGGGAGGTGTCCTTGCCCATGGCAGGAGGGTTGGAACTAGATGATCTTTAAGGTCCCTTCCAACCCAAACCATTCTATGATTCTATGATTTTAATATGGTCCAACCAGCTGGAGGTTTATGATGGGAAATTCTCATGCTGGGGCAAAATGACCTTACTATACATAGGTCTAACTTACATGCAGGATATCTTATACCAACAGTTTGATCTCTTTTAGTTTTTCCTCTGTAATAATGCAAATCACTTTAGAAACAAGTAGTTGATATTGGTTTTTTATTTGTTCAGTCATATCCTCAGGTTTGCATAGTCCAAAGAGCTGCAGTGCTTTACGCCAGCTGAGCATGTGTCTGCCATTGATCTTCAAGAGGAAAATCACTATATTTATCCGATAAATAAATATACAACTAATATTAGGATATCATTTTATAAGTGACTCATCTCTACACATATGGCTTGCTCCAACACTTGCTTACAATTGTTATCAGAACAGGGGTTTGGGAATTACAGGCTTGTAAATCAATTTAGTTTTGTGATAGTCCTTTCCCATACCTTTCTTCTAGATAACCAGAGGCCATACTTAGGGCTTGGTAATCGTTGTGGAGGTTCAGTGCATTTCCAGTAATGGAAATAACAAAACCCTGAATTTATCCCCAGGCTTATAAAAGAAACCTCAGGACTGGGTAAATACAAAATAACTCATGAATATTGGACAGCTTGTTCTGAAATGTGGAACTACAGCCCATCAGTGCATAAACAAGCAAGCAGAGCCAAGCGGGCTGGAAAGCAGCCTTCCGAGGAAGAAATGGAGCCGCTCAGCCAGGCTTCGGATGCAACCTACTTGAGGAGCCGGGTGCCACATCAGCATGATGTAAACCAGAAGGGAAAAAAGTTATAAAACGTATCAGGGAATAAAAATATTTATTCCTCAGTTCACCTTCATGGTGGGCTTAACTTTGCACCACTTGTCATGTAAGCCAAGAAGAAAACATGTTCCCAAGTAATTCCTAAATTGCAGAGCCTGCTGCTGAAGTGCCAGGTAAGTATCGCAACCCACAGTTTCTTTTTCCATGTAAACTTTTTTGCTCTAGCTCAGACCGCATTTGCTTTACTGCATTGTACATGCAGCTGAAAGTTAAGCCGACCAACTCTAAAGGATTTCTTTCTTTTTTTTTTTTTTTTTTTTTTAAAATAGCAGAAGTAATTAATCTGCTTCGGAGAATGAATCAGCCTTTTCTGAGCTGGAAACACACAAAGGAGGAGATTGTGGCTGTTTCTGGGGCGGGAGGGAGGCTTACTCACACAACCAAGGCGGCGGAGGCAGCTGCCCAGGGTCCGCAGCTGCGGGCAGCAAAGGGGGCAAAACCCCAAAGCTGATGAAAAGAGCTGGTTTGCCACGGCTTGGTTGCTTGGCAGGCTGTGGGGAGAAAACCATTGCTCACGAAAAGCTGCTACCTTGTACCATGGGAACTTGTGTTTCCACCTGGGGCCTTTGTTCAGAAAATAACGCTAAGGCTTAGCTGGTTGCTTTCAGCGAACGCTGCGCAATGACTTAACAGAAAAGCAGGATGGAAGAGAATTAGACAGTTTCCAGATAGGGGAAACCAGCACAACAGAAGCAGCATGGAGATAGCTGCCTGATTAAAAATAATGCAATTTAACCAACAGAGCAGAGGCTAACAAAGTTATTTCTTAGCTACACCGACACAAACAGAGCCGCTCACCGAAGTTATAAATAAATAAATAGAAATTATGCCATCCTCATTCATCTACTTGGAGAGAGGAAAGGGGCTGCTGCCACCACTTCCCTCCCTTCGTCCGCCTGCTGGGAGAGGGGCTGTGTCTCCAGCAAGGGCCGAGCTCGCCATGCAGCCCCTGGGATGGGGACAGGGCTGGCACGTTCCCCCGCGCGGCACCGGCCCTGCCGGGGGGCAAAGGGGAGCAGGCAGCCCTGACTCCCTGTGGAGAGGCTCGCAGCAGAGCAGACAGGAGCGGAGCAGACCTGCAGGTCTCCAAATTTATCTGACCGCAGCGAGGGCAGAATCACCAGCATTTTCCATTTTAAACTAGAACTAAATTTAGAGGTTTTATGGTTGCAGGGTGCCTTCTTTCCCACACTTTCCTGGAGTGATCTCCAAATTCCTCCACCGTCCTTGCTTATTAAAACGTGACTCAGCTCTCCCAGCTGGAAATGTGGGGACCAACACAGTCCTGAGGTGGCCTGCTGCCATTAGTGATGTCCTGCTTCAGCATTAACCCTCAGCTTGGGAGCAGCAGAGGCAATAGAACATTTTGCAAGTCGGATTTGGGGAGAAATCAGTGTTACTGAACCTGTGGGTACTCTGTGAGCAGCTACGCAACCATCAACCAGAGTTTCTCTCATGTCCGTTTTGGGAAAGTCCTCCTAGCACCAATGGCTGACTGAGGACATCTGCACAACAGAGTCTAACGGAGCAGCAATGCAAAGAGAAAATTCCTCCTCTGCACTTAAACATTCCCCCAAATTCATACCATAAACACCTCAGCCGAGGCAAAATAATGGTCACGGTAAGAAAAACAAATGGGAAGTCAATGCAAAATAGCACCACCTGGTGACACCTACTATAACCATGCCAAGTTGAACACTTGGACATAGTGCTGGAGCAATGTCCCTTCTGAAGTGAGCTGTTACTTTTAGGATACTAAAACATTTTGGAATTGGCTGAATGACTCCAATGCGGGGATGAGGACTTAATCCACTGGCTCTCAGTCTTCCTTCTGTCTTTGCCCAACCTCCTTTATCAGCTCAGTAGGTTTCCCAGAGCACCTCGAAGTACATCATCACATGCTACAAAGCTTTTTGCAAACTTGCTTAAGATTTTCATTGATCTGTGGCTTCAGCATTCCCAGCACTCTGAAATGTCAGCTCAGGTATCAAACTAGTAGAAACAGCGGAATCTGTGAACAATACCTGTTCATCACATCAAACAGAAAAACTATCACGCTGTCAGACGCTCTCTTGATGCTTTCTGCAGATGTGAAAGGCTAGGTTGACAAAACGGCAACAGATGTTCACCTGCCATGTTGTACAACCACTTACTTTTAACTGCAGCCATTCTCGTAGTTGCCAGGCTGTGACTCAGGGGCTCACAAGCTCCACACACCCTCTTCCTATTTGTTTCCACATTCAGTTCCATAAAATCGGCTCCTAGTCTGCCACTGACAACATCTGGTAGCAATCATAAGGCTTGGCCATTGCTCAGTAGTTATTTTTTCCTAGGAAAAAGGAACCAGACGATACTTGCCCTTGACGAGGACCCAGAGTGGCACTGAGAAGTCACACAAACATAGCGAACCCTTCTTTTGAAGCATGCCCATCTCGCGCTTCATTCCAGTTCGTACAGCATGCCTGCAGAACTGGAACAACTGGAATGCTGTAACAATCCCACAACAGACCTGCCAGTGCGACGCCGTCCTCCGTTAGAAAGAGAAAGCCAAGGCTCAAAATTTGACGTAACTTTTTTACTTCTCCCAACTTGGTCTTAGCATCTCAGTTGACAGCATGGGACCCAAGAGCTCTCTGTATAATTAAAATACAGATTGTTTGCCTGCTCTGTTGCGGGACTTGGTGCTCTCAGAGCTTTTTCTGGCCACTGGGAGATGAAGGCAGCCTCTGCAGCACAACACTCACAAGCACTGTATGATAAATTGCTGCACATGCAATGCGGAAAAACACCGGAATAAACTTGAGTTTGGTGGATAATACCAAAGGGATTATAACATATTAGATCAGAAGCACGCAGTCGTTCTCAAGCCTCTCTCCTGCACTGAACACCAGGGGTATCACGCTGCAGGGCTGTATCTAGCTTCTGCAAAATACGTAGCTATTTTTCACCTAGTTAGATAAAAAGCCACATACCATGTTAACACATGGAACAGGGACAACTCCTTGCGATGTGTTTGTCTGCACCTACCGACTGCAGTATTTTGCACCGAGAAGAGCTGGATTTGTCCACTGCCGCTGTGTGATCCTATGAGTTGACTTTGTTGATTCAGTGGGTGGCATTTCCTCTGAATCATTATTGATAGACATTATTGCAAATATTAAGGGCAAGGATATTCAACTGGGAGTTAAATCCGAGCTCAGATATATAAATCTGAGCACTGAGTTTGTCTGAAGTTTCCCCAACTGTATCAGCTCTACGAATATTGTTCACTGCCTAATCTATGGCATTGTGTTGCTACCCACTGCCGAATTGCTCCCATCTTCTACTCGTGGCTGGTTACAGTACAATGGTGGGATTAAAAATCCCTCATCAACAGAATAATTGTTGCAGAAAAAATAATAATAATTGAAGACATAGAAGTAAATGGGGGGGAAAGAGGGACAAAATGCAACTTAGTTTGCTTTGATAAGAACAATTTTTTACTCAGTTGCTCTGGGAAACCTATCCAGCATACCTGGCACACAAGAAAGGGGTAGAGTTCAGCTTCCGACACATTTGAAGCCCAGCCACTTGCTAGGCAACTCAGTGAACCCAGGAGTTAAGACACAAAAGATGAAAATTTATAATAAATAGGGTACAGACCTAAAAGGATCAGACAGCCAGTCCCAGAGAAGGGGTCTGCCAGTTTGGCAGGGGTCACTACCGAAAGCGAGGGAGACCTCATCCTATATAACATCTCCCTTCACGACAGACTGAGTGGGAGAAAGCTGGGAGAACACCGCGCCAGCACAGGGCATGGGGATGTGTGATAAAAACGGGATTAATAAGAGGGCTGGAATAAGATCAGATCTGACAGCAGAAAATGAAAGTCAGACAGACATCTGGAGATGAAAATCCCAGTTTCCCACCCCCATCACAGGACAGGAGGCGCCCGAGGAAGAGGTTAACTGCAATACCTACCAGGTGAGGTCTTTATTTCTAGGTGAGGTGTCAAAGCACGAGAGGCACCAGACAGACCTCCGAGCCTTGAAGCTCTGCTCATCCACGGGGAAGTCAGAGAGTGAGAATCCCAGTGCACGACTGCCGGGGATCAGCAGAAGCCAGAGTCTGCTTCATGAAAGCAGATGGCAAGTTCTAGCTTGTTTGGCATTGCACAGCAAAGAGAAAAGCATGCAACTCTTATTTCTATACTGATACGAGAGAAAAGCATCGGACTGGAAGAACTAAGCAATCAAAGTGCAAATACAAAATAAGAGAAGGCCATATACTGGAGAAAAAATTATAATATTAGTTCAGTAAAGTTCCGAAACTTCCCCTTCCCAGGAGATGGGGAACAAATGAATTACAGTGGTGTGCAATAAGGCGTAATATCATTCAGTACTTAGATTTGCTGACCTGCCAGGTCCCTTCCTGTCCTACATTTAGATTATCTTTTACACAATGGGTCTTGTACATTGCTTGCATTTTTTGAAGCAGAATTCTTGGACAACAGCCTAGAATGGTATTATTAACTTATAACAGGACAAAAAAAATCACATATGCTCATAGGTTCCTGCGATCCCCCCGCCCCCCTGCCTGCAATTTTGGCAGCCACTGCTCTTCTGTGTAGTGGAAAAACAAGCTTAAGTGGATGGAAGAGAAATGAGATTAGTAGCCAGACAGCCTAAATTCTGAGCAAGTTCAGTGGGACGATTGCAACCTTACTGTAACTCTGCTGACTCCAACTTTTCTTTTTAACTGACTTAGGCCAGAAGTTTCCTCGCAGTCCACCAGGGAGCCTGACATGTTTCGCAGCCGGCAGCGCGTTTACTCAGAGAAACTCCCCAGCCTTAGGAATCCAAGAAAAACAATGTACAGCTCACAATGCTGATCTGGTACAGGGAGGGAGGACCATGAACACTGTTTTGGGGTATTTCTCCTAAGATCAGTGTATCCGAGCACTCCTTCCCCGCCCCCAAGCCCTGGAATTCAGCTCTGGGTGCTGATGTTGCAAGAAGCCACTTCATCATTGGAGTGTTATTGAGCAAAAGGGAGGATGAGGCACAAGAGAAGTATGTAAGTAAACCCCGTCAGGACTTGGGAGACCTTGCCTGAAAACCAGTGGATAACAGAATCTTTCAAAATAAAAGACTGAAACGGGCCCAGCCCCGGGAGGAGACACAGCAGCCGTATGCCATATGCTAGCAGATGCACTGCTAGCAGACATCCAGGCACAGCAGGACCACATCCCACCTGCACATCACACCATCACACCTGCAATCTGGACCACGTTGCACCTACACGTCACGCCGTTGCACTGCAATCTGGACCACGTTGCACCTACATGTTGCATAGTTGCAGCTTCGGTTCAAACCACATCCAGCTCGTACACGGTATCTTCGCAACTGCAATCCGGACCAACTCCCACCTGTATGTCGCACAGTCGCACTTGCCATCTGGACCTCGTCCCACCTATACACCGCACTGTTGCATCTGCAATCCAGACCGACTCCCCACCTACCCGATGCACCGCCAAACTGGCAGTCGGGACCACGTCCCAGAGATGCGATCTACTGTCCCACCTGCAGCCCAGCCCAGGTCCCACCTACGCCTCCCGACCGTCGCGCCTGCAATTCCCCCTTGCCACCCAGCCAGCACCTCTCGGCAGCGCCNCCGGGGAAGTTTCTCCCCGCCCGGCGAGAGGTCCTGCCGCACCGCCCCCGCCCCGGCTCCCTGCCGGGGGTATCCCCGACGGCACCCCGGTCCCCTCCCGTGGGCTCGCCCTGGCGGAGGTCCGGGCAGAGCCTNAATCTGGACCACGTTGCACCTACATGTTGCATAGTTGCAGCTTCGGTTCAAACCACATCCAGCTCGTACACGGTATCTTCGCAACTGCAATCCGGACCAACTCCCACCTGTATGTCGCACAGTCGCACTTGCCATCTGGACCTCGTCCCACCTATACACCGCACTGTTGCATCTGCAATCCAGACCGACTCCCCACCTACCCGATGCACCGCCAAACTGGCAGTCGGGACCACGTCCCAGAGATGCGATCTACTGTCCCACCTGCAGCCCAGCCCAGGTCCCACCTACGCCTCCCGACCGTCGCGCCTGCAATTCCCCCTTGCCACCCAGCCAGCACCTCTCGGCAGCGCCGACCAACACCTCCGAGCGGCTGCGGAGCTGCGGGCTGGTGTCCGGCGGGGGGTCTTTCCTCCCTGGACACCAACCCCGCCTCACCGGCTGCGACCGGGCGGAGGGCGGGGGGGAGGATGNAGAGCCTCTCCGGAGGAAGGGACCTCCCCGGAGCCAAGGTGCTGCGTCCCCCTCGCCGCCCCCCTCGCCCCGGGAAGGGTCCCCCTTCCTCCTGTCGCCCGTGGGCATCCTGGAGGCAAGCGCTGCCTCCCGCCCCGGCATGGGGCGTCTTACCGCCCCAGCTGCTCATTGCCCCGGTGTGTGCACCCCGAGCCCGGCGTGGGGTCCCTCTCTGTCCCGGGAGGGGCTGGAATCCGTGGCCCGGGGCTGGGAGGTGAGTGGGGAATTTCGAAAGCTGGGGACAGGTTACCCAGGCGGTCAGAGACCCAAGGGACCCTGCGCCCTCCTCTAGGGACCCTGCGCCCTGGTCTCTGCAATTCAAACGCTTTGCTTTCAGCACCTATGAAAAGAGGGGAGGGATGCCTTTACCTTTGGTAAAACGTGTCAGCTCTGGACATGAGCACTGAAACAGTGGACTTAAGCTAAATATTATCAGCCAAGTGGGGAGACTTTGGTGGAAAAGTTTGTTTCCCTTGGTGGGTCAGGAGTGCTGTCTCCTGTAGGTATTAAGGGCCAGGCTCGGTTTTGGTTTCAGGCAGAGCCACTCAGCTTCGCCATCCAGAGAGAAAACCTGCCAGGGAAAATCATGGGTGGGGGAGAGGGGGATAGCTGACGGAAAAATCATGATGAAGTGTTTTGCAAAGGGCTGCTGCAAGCCAGCGAGAGCCGAGCTTAAACCACTGAGTATGATTACAGGAGACTGGAGGATAGTTACAGGGTAAGAACGCAGTGCTGAGCATCTCTGAGACTTCAAATTGGAAAATGAGACCTGAGCTTTTACCGCTTGCTCATAAAACACTCCTCTGTTTTTAGTGGAAGAGGAGAGAAATGGAAGACAACTGCGTCTCTCAGAGGTGGCAGTTAACCAGTGTGGCTCATCAGTTATTCTTTTACTCAAAATAAGTGTTTCTAATTGGTATCTTATGCAATACTCAGGTGGGTACATAATTTGTTTTACAAATCTACACAGCAGGAAAAATGAATGTGTCCCCTGGAATCTTTCTCTGAGGGTACAAACCTGATTTTGAAAGAGATATTTGTTATTTAGGAAATAGCAATCGTCTTTTGCTGCTGCTGCTGTTTCTGCTTTAGCCCTTTTCCCTTTTCTGCATGTTTTTGCTACTTTGGTGCTTGAAGAGGAACAGGGAACTGTAATCTTTCCTACTTGAGTCCGTTTTTCTTCTCCTTTGCATTTGTCTGTTCCCTTTTCATCCTGGGGCAGTGCTGACACATTGAGCAGGATTGGCTTGTGGAAGATAAATTATAACTGCTGTGCTACGAAGGTTCTCACCGTCATGTAGGAGGAGCAAAGCTCAGCAAAGAAAAAGCAAGGGGAGAAAATGAAATTCTGTGTAAATGCCCCTCATTTTCACCAAAATCCCTTTTGACCGAAGCAGATATGAGCGCGGGGGTGAACACTGAACACACAAATACTCCTTTGTTGGGATAAAACCACATTGTGCATGTGTGTCCAGAGCTGGATGCACATGTGATGTGGCCGAGGGGATGCAGGAGCTGATTGGCTTTCCCGGACCTGTATCTGCAGTGAGCTTTGCGCCTTGAAACCTTGCATCCTCGAAAAGCAGGCTGAACTCATCCTGGCCTCTTCATCTGTCTGCCTGGAGTGGATCACTGAAGCTGCTGGTGAATGTCTATCTGCATTGCCATGTCTGTTTGGTCCTATCACTGCCAATTATATCAGAAAAGTGTAAATAGAAGTCCACCACATGGACCAAAGTCTTCTTTGGTTACACCATGAGCCACTTTTTCTCTTCTCATCCACAGCTGGCCACTTTTCTGCTTTGGTTCAGGCAAAAGAGCTGATGGCAAGTCTATTTTTGTTCAACAACACCCTCGTACTGGTCCTTGGATGCTCGTTCCCACAGTGAAAAGGATGGAAAGAAACACCACTGCAGCTGGAAGATGGGACTTTGAAGCTGGAGGGGATTGTTGCCCTGGCTGGATTGAGCTCTTAAAAAGCAACTTTTTCAGTGGAACAATCTACTTCCAAATCACTCTTAGCTTGTGTTACTTTGTGATCTCACCACCTACATTAGGAGAGGATAGGATAGGATAGGATAGGATAGGATAGGATAGAATATTTCAGTTAGAAGGGACCTACAATGATCATCTAGTCCAAATGCCAAATATTTGGATCAAATATTTTTTCTTCTGATCTCTTTTCTTGCTGTCCTGGGATCCATGTCAGGTTCCTAATATTTAACTTACAGTTGTGCCCTGCCCCTCAGGATTTCTGAAACATTTATTTGGGGCTTATGACATGAAGGCAGGGCTGCAGTAGAGCTCAGGAATGTCAGAGACACAAATGTTTGTGCAGACATTCCTCTTCCTACCAATTAGCTGGGTTTTAGATAGAGATCTGCCATGCCGAGAATGTCATTACTGCACAGCTGCAGGAATTGTTGTCCCAAGGTCTGATGACGAGAGCTGGTTTTGTGTTTGTCCCTGCTCGGATTAAAGCGGGACTCATTTCCAGCAGTGGTGGAGGTTAAGAGCATGTACTGCACAGAAGGATTCCTGATCTTTTGTTTCTTCGCTTCAGCCCTTTGCAATGCTTACAGCGAAGGTCAGAACACAGAAGAAAAGTGCTTTTTGGTTTTGAGTCTTAAAGTGCTGGCAGCGGTTGAATTTTCCTGAGGGAGGGGCCCCGGGAGAGTTGAGAGCCTCAAAGACAAAGATATTATCTGTAATATCAAGCACACAATAATCTTTGTGTTTTAGTGTTCCCTGAACCACAGGAGATTAAGTAAGAACACTGGGAAGCAATCTAGTATTTGTAAGTCAATAATGGTACATACATACACGAGGATTTAGACACACATTTTCAATTGTTGTAATGGGAGGAAGATAAAAAAACCCCAAACAGTTATGAAGCCTAGAGACACAGAATGGGTGAAATGCCTCAGACTGTGTAATTTAGATAAAGACCCACTGATGTCTTATTATATAATGTAGCTAAGCACAGTCAATTTTTCTAAGATGTTTCCAGTCACTCTGCCTCATATTTTGTTTTGTTAGAGATGACACTTGGAAAGCAAGAGAGTCCTTTGTTTCATAAGGGCTCATCTGCTCCTCTTGCCTACTCCCCACTTGAGAGTGGTTTTTTCTTCATGTGCAATCATGTTTATTTCCCCAGCAACAGCAATTACATCTCAAACAGGATGTTAAAGAGGTTAAAAGCTTCCAGAACAAATGTCCACTGCAGTTAAAGAAGAGGATAAAGTCTCCTTCCCCTCACCCCCAGATTCCTACCTAATCGCAATTTAGGATTAATGCCTGTTTCCCGTGTACTGGGTTTTTAAAGCACTGTAGATCTGGCGCTGATGTATTCAGGCACACTCAAAACATGGACTACCTGGACATAATTTTGTACAGATTCAGTGCTCTGGCTTTCCTATAAATCTCTTACTCCGCGGTCTGCCTGGTACTCTTCCAGGTACACAGCAAAGCCACGCTTGCTGTCACTTGCCATGGATAAGGGAACCGGTTGCAAACTCAGGAGAGAATATTCATCCGGGTATCCCGTTCACTGGTGGGATTCACATCAGTCAGCCAAACTGGGGGTACAGGTGATGTGTGGCTCCCTGCCCCTATCTCTTATCCAAACGGCGTAAAGATTTCTAAGTCTGCCAGAGCTTGGAAATGTTTCCAGCTCTGGCAGGAAAGCCTTCAGCTTTTATGTCCGGCTTGTTGGAGGTCAGGTCCCCACTGCTAATACCTCAGCTAGGAGCATCCTTTGAAATGCTGTGTGTAATTCTCGATAATTCCCAGAATGGTGAATTTAAAGTGGAACAGATGCTGAGAAGGGGAACGCTAGTGGTGGTTTACAGCGCGAGATTAAAAGACTTTGGCTGATACAGCGTAACAAACTGAGGTTTGAGAGGGGATGTGATCATCTCTGAATATTTCAGGAAAAGTTTTGGTGTCACACAGGGGCAAAATCCCCCCAGCTATTCTAGTGTGTGGACTATAGTGGCACAAGAACAGATGTGTGTTAATGAGAAACGAGCATATTTACACTGGTGTTGCGAACAGGTTTTTTAATGGTCAGAAAAGTGGTTATCTTTGTCAGGAGATGAAAGGCCAAAAATCCTATGCTGAGTTAAAAGGGAACTTTATGAAAAGCAATTGAGGAGGGGCTTGTCTGCACTAGCAGAAGCCAATTTCAGTCACCACAAAAGGGTTTGGTCCTAAATTCTCCTTTCCTTTTACTTAAAAATCTTTCTGTAGCCTGAAGGAATGAAGAAAGGCTGTGATAAACAGTTTTGCCCTCCCATTTTGGGTATCAAACAAGAACAGCTGCTCTCTCAATGTGGGATGGGGTGCTTTTGGGTAGGTCACCCCTCCTTTGGTTCCCTCGTCATTCCTCAGATACTCATGTCAGGCTCAGCCTACGTCTCATGCCTTGGCTGTGCTTCACTGGTGGCTTCCTTTCTCCCTTTGCATCCTGTATGCCTTCTGCATTTCATACACTTTGAGACAGAAGGTGAAGGTCCATGGGCATTGTAGGTTTGACTGTCTCATGTAATGGCAACTCCCTCCATCAACCTTTGGATGACCAATCCACAACCACAGGAAGAAAGACCAACCAGCTGAAGATGTGTGTTACAGGGACTAGTTATAGCCAAATTACTACATTAATGACACAAATCCTACCTCTTTGCCCTCCCCAGAATACTAGAGGTGCAGATACGGCAAAAATAATGTTACATTTCTGGAAAAGGATTTTTACAGACGCTTAGGCCCTACAATTTGTTGGGCACTGTGGTTGGATCCAGCAAAACACAATACAGCTGTTTAGTGTCTTCACCAGCAAAAGAATTAGAACCTCAGAAAAAACTAGGAAAAGAAAAGTTCAAGGCAAATGACAACAGATGGTTCCTCATACAACATGATGTAAGTTGTGAAACTTCCTGCTGCAGGATGTTGTGGATGTTAAAAATCATTGAAGACCAATTCATGGAAGAAAATAGACTGAAGGGCTATTGAGATAATACTTCTGGCTCTGGAAGTCCCTAAGCTGCAAAATGCTGGAGGCTGAGGAGGTGTTATGGGTGGGTATCATTATATGCTGTACTTACACAGGACTAGCAACTGTGAGGCATCTGGTTTGGCCACTTACAGAGTGTAAATGTGGGACTAGTCGGATGGAGACTTTGGTGTGGCCCAGTATAGCTGGTCTTATGTTTTTGGGCTTTCTTCCAGCCTGCTCCTCATAGGTGGAGGTAGCCCTCTTATCATCTCTAGAGCCTGGTTCACTATCCATTCTTTGAAACAATGTCTGCAAAAGTCTTAGCTAAGTGACTTAGTAAAAGATTGATTAAAAAGATAATCTTTTTAATGTCTGCAAAAGGCTGTCTCACTTCTTCCCCAGAAGGTCTTTGTTCGGTTTTTGAGCAAGGTACAGGATTTTTTGTTCCCATGGACAGCTTGGTGCTAAGCTAGCACTGACTAAACCAGGTTGCCTGAGCTGGTGGAAGGATGGAAGTACCATGGCAGGGCAAGGCATGGTTCCTTGTCCTTTAGTATCACTATTTCCACTGTCCTAGCTTGCCGAGAAGCAGCATGTTCTGCATGTTGAGTATCAACATGGCACCAAATCTCATGCGCCGTTTTGATAAATAAAATCTGTGTTCTAAGCGAAGGCACCCAGACAGAGCCCCTTTGTGAGAGGAGACTTAGACTTAGTGTGTGTCTTTGGGAGAAATGCAGAATTCATTTTGGGGAGGGAAACTGATACAAACAGCAGGCCATTTTCCTTTACAAAGGCTCTCTTTCAGAGCTGGTGCATGCAGCAGAACAAAGGCTGACCCCATAATCTGTACTCAACAATAGCTTGGAATATTTGATAATTTGGCTATTGTACATGCATACATCATGCTTGGCTGTAAATAAATAGGGCCATGGTTGGATTCACTGTGAAGATATAGTCAGCTGCTTCCCATTACCATTCTGGTTTCAAGGAAATGCTTATTTTGTGTCTCTGCCTGCTCCTGGCCAATCTAAGTCCACCTTGCCACCGAGGCCAAAGGGTCTCAATTTCAAGCCTGATAACAAAGGCACAAAAGATTTTGCCACCATTTTAGAGAAAAATTCTTTATTGATGCCAAACTGGTACATCACTTCTCTCTCCTACCCCTGTAACTTCTGTTTCTCTTAAGGACCTTTTCTTGGGTGAATTAATGGCCAACAAACAAGTAGCCCCAGGAGAACTCGGGCCTTACAGGTATCTTGAGGCCCATGCTATGGTAAATGTATAGACTAACTCTCTGCATTTCTGTTCCTCATGTGTAAAAGGAGGAAGATACAACTTCTAAAGCCTATCCTTAGATGCCTGAGATACTCCAACAATAGAATAGTGGCACTTGCTCAAGCACATAAAGCAGTGGTAGTATGCAGATTAGAGATAGTTTTTATAAGTTGTGCACAAAGTTCTGTGGGTATGTAACATATTTGCTTAGTTCATTTTGTGGTTATGCTCATAATGCAAAGAAAATTTGGGTTGCTGTCCTGGAAACATAGAAAATCACTGGCTTAAGACACAGTGTGTTTGCAATGTAAACATTTGAGCCTTTGTTGATATAATTGGTTGTAACTGGAGAACAAAGCAACCAGAGTCAGACTCTTGCAAAATCATCAGTTGTTTTACTGGGTGAAACAATTTTTACTTGGACACTTTGATCACATTCAGTTCATTGAGTAGCATTAGGCAAGAATTTTTGCAGTGGCAGTTGTCAGAGCTTGGCATGAATGATGCATCTCCTATGACATAAAGTCCCATGGCATAACAACACATAAACATTTTCTAATAACGTCAAAATCTTTGTGTGTGTTTCGGTATTCAGGCCAAGAACACAGAGATCTGTTCCAGCAGAAGAGCTGGTGACATGTATGACTCAGTATATGAGGTTGCCTCTAAACACATAAACACTTGACTACCATCAGCATTTACTCTGAGGCTTTGTGACATTCCTATAAATTGACCTTTTTTTCTCTTTTTTTTTAGTATTTACTATTTGCATTCCTCAAATATTGTGAAGGTGACGAAGGGGCAGATTTTCTGAAGAACTCAACAGCCAGGTCCTTTAGGATGGGGGTGTCTAGAAAAGTATAGTAAAACTGTATGGGAAACTTCAGACAGTCCTTGGAAAGCTGGTAGAAAAGAATAACAGAGGACTAAATTATTGGTCAAAGAGTAAATATTACAGGAACAATCAATCAACCTATAAAAGGAAGCTGCTTCCATGGATTAATGACTGGTTAAAGCATATGAAGCAAAAAGTTTTCACAACTGAAAGGAATGGACTAATAGACTGCTATAGTGATTTATCTTGGGTTGCTTTTCTGTGTAATCATAAGTGATCTGGAAGAGGAGTGAATAAGGAGGTGACAGCAGTTCCTGATGATACAGAGTTTACTGAGAATAATAAAAATTAAAACTGACAGTAAAGATTAACAGCAGGATCTCATAATGGTTATTGACTGAATGGTAGAACAGCAGATGCAATTCATGTACTTAAGGAAAACAAAACAGTCCTAACCATGCACAGTGATGAGGTCTAAAATTAGCTATTGCCACTCAGAAAGAAGAACTTAGACTCATCATGTATAACCCTGTGAAAATGTCAGCTCAATGCTCAGCAGGGAGAAAATGGCAAATCAGATGTTAGGTATTGTTCAAGCAGGAAAAGAGCACGAAAGAGAATGCATAACAAGCTACTCTAGAAATGTTTTGCACTCACAGGTGGAATGCTGCACAGCCAGAGCAGTGCATGCAGTTCATAACTCCCTTGCTGAAAAAAAAATAAATAAGCTGAAGTAGAAAGGATGTGGAGAAGGGCAACAGGAATGGTAAAAGGAATAGGACCACTTCTCAGGAGAAGACTTTTTACTGACTCGGAAGAGGGATGATTGAAAGGGTCTGTGGTTGAGGCTGCAATGTCATAAGTGCAATGGAGAAGGTGAATAGGGAACAAAAATATTAACTTTTTTCCCCAAATGAGAACCTGGGGTCATAAAATCGACTAATTTTTTCAGTAACACAGTTTTGAAACAAAAAAGGATAGTACTTCTTTACACAGTCTGGCCTTGAACTGTAGAGCTCACTGTTCTGGTGTAGATGCTGAAGAATAAAGGGCTTCAAAAGTGGTTAGAGAAATTCAAGGGAGAAAAGTCCATTGAGGCTGTTAATCATAAAGATCCAATACAAACTGTGGATCAGAAAGTCCATAAGCTGCACATGGATTAGAAAAGTATTGGGATTAGCATGTGATGTCCTTATTGCCTAAGTGTTCACTTCTATCAAAGACAAGATATGGTCCCATATCGTACATGGGGCACACGTGGTCCCACAGTAAGTGTTCTTGCCTTTTACCCCTGAGCTGTAAAGAGCTCAGTAAACTGGGTGCAAAGCTTCTTTTAAAAACTGACCTTCAGATTGGTGCTAGACCTTGAAACTCTGACTTCTCCAAGGTTACAGAGGAAGATGGCAACAGAGTCTGCCAGAACACTCAGATCTCCTCTGTCCCCATGGGATTACGTACGATGGGACGAGGCAAACCAGTCTGCCTCCCCCTGTGCAGTTCTGCTTCTGTTCTTTGCAATTAAGGTACCATTTAATCATTTGCTAACATTTTCAAAACATTTATCCGCTGCCACTGACAGCTTTTGAGCTAACTGTGGTACAGAGAAGCTGCTTTTTTGGAAACATCTGAAGACGGCAGTCACAAAGCTGATGTGACAGGGAGTTTCCATAGCTTGGTCTCGCTGCATGAAGGTTTGCTTCTTATGACTCAGCCACTGATGTGACTTGGTTACTCATCAGAAAACTGTTTGAAGAAAAGACTAATTTTGAGTTGAATTTGATTAAGATCTTAACGGTGGAGCAGGGGCAGAGGCTCAGAGATGGGTTTAGTGGTAGGATGGGGTAAGGAGGACCAGCAGCTTTCCACATCTCACTGGTGAGAGCGTCTGCTTTTATAATAAACCCTTCCCTCCTTCCAGCCGCACAACAGCTGCACTGAGCCCCAGGGGTTTGTGTTAACCTCGGAAAGCAGCGTGTTTAGCCCTGGAGCCTGCTCAAGGAACCTGCCTGCCTGTGTTCTTGGCCACATACGGACTGACGTGTCCCCTCCTCCAGCTAGGTGGGCTGTGTGGGGAATATGCCACATCTCCACCCCGTGTTTATGGGACCAGGCAGCCCAGCTACATGAGAAAAGCTGTTATTTAACATTGCCGTGGGCCAGCAGTAAATGCTTCTTTCGGTTGCAGGAGGAAACCAGAAAGGGAGTGGTGATTCACGGTAAACCTGTGAGTCATAAGGCTTGCAAGGCTTCTATTAGGGTAGGGCAGGATATACCCTACCCCTCACTTGATGGCAAGTCTTCAAGTCACTATCTAGCTCTCATTTCCCTGCTATTTGCAGCCTGTGCTGCCTTGTGCTTGTTTCATTTGTAGTATATCGCCTTGCCCTTCACCCGACTGTTTTTTGATAAAGAGTGAACATCATGTTCGTGGCCTTGGCTGTGAATTGCTTCAGGTTGGACAAATCAGTCCTCTCCTGACAAGGCTAGGCTTGGAATGAAGGATGGGTCATTGCAGGGGGCTTTTGTCAGCAGCCACAAAGCCAGAGCAGCGCTGGTGCTTGTGCACCCAGGGAAACTCATTGCAGATGTCATGAAGATCCCTGGGTCTGGGATCTAGATCTCTTCTTCTTAAAATTTTAAGTGCTCCCTGTCTTCTGAGTGTCTGGCAGACAGGGACCAGAGGGGACCTGAAGCCGATGAAAACAGGAGGGAGAAGTGTGGCTGCAGAGACTGGGGGAGCTTTGCCCCTTGCCTGGCTGGCAGTAGAAGCTGGCCCGAGAGGGAAAACTGGAAAGGCATTTCCAGTGTCACCTTTCAGTGCTTGGGTCTCACACAGGTCTCAGAGGAATCATGCCTGAAGGATGGCAGGTGGGCTGGCAGCACCGGGGCCTGCTTTCCCCAACAGGGCTTCTTGGTGTGGCTGGAATAAACACTAAAGATGGCTCATTTCAGGCTGCCACATCTTAAGGATGAGCAGTCCGTGACGTGCCTCCTGGTTGCACAGCACAGATCCTATACACCACAGCAACGCTGGCTCTTCTTAGCTGCAGAACCATAACTCCTCCCCAGAGCAAAGGAAGACCTAAATCCCAAAGGCCATCCTGTAGGAAGTCAGACCAGATCCTGTCGATGCTGCTGAAAGCTGCTGCGGACTCCCTGAATATTCATGTAGCCAAGTATTGCTGTAGCTGTGATGCTCTAAGGATGTAAGCAGTGTGAGACGTGCAGGGAGAGAGATCTTTTGTTATACTCACTTCAATTTTCTTTTATTTATTAAGAAATCTGCGCAGGGCTTAGGAAAACTGGTCTTTAAATCTGTCATCAGCTTTTAAAATGACGAGCCCAAAAACTTCAGCTTGGCATTATCTGACAAATTTGTAAGACAAAAGCTGGGGAGGTGTGTAGGTGCTGAGCTCTATTTTCCAACTCCATGAATGGAGCTGTAAATGAATGGGGAATGGGCAGCTCACGTCTCCTACCCACATCAACAGCTCTGCCAGAAAAGGGCCCGTTTCTCCACTGAGCTCATCCTGCTAGAGGTAGTTATGCCGGTGTAAGACACTACCAAGTCAGAACAGCAGATTTGTCCCATCTCACATGCTGGGCACAGGATTTACTCATTTGAGGACTTCTTTCCATTCCCTCCCTGCAGGTGCAGCACGTTCATGGGCAGTATTGTACCACAGCAGCTCCTCTACGTTGGGGTCACATGTGTCTGGTGCAGCTGCTCCGCTTGGTCTGTGAGTTTCCCATCAAATGTGTAGAGGAGCTTGCAGATGGAAGGACGGAGGCAGGGTCCCTTATAAGAACTTAGCACTCATCTTTCACTCCAGAAAGTCCAGATGAGTAAACATCAGCCTTGAAGTGGTTTCTTATAGAAACAGCATGTTGTTTGCCCTGAAAATGAAGTGCCTTTTCTCATTTCCAGAAGCAGTATGATAAATATTTTCATTTCAATATGTTTTTTTTTTTGTTGGAATTCACTTTCATTTAGCTTTTTATCACAGTGGCTTGGGGGCTAAGAATAGCTAGAGTCTAGCAGCTCCTGGCTGGTGAGACATACGTTTTGAGAACTGAGTTCAAACTTGCATTACTCATAAGTAAAGAAGCAAAAGCTGCTCCTGCACTGAGCTCAGCTTCCTGTGGGCCTGAGAGAAAGAAGAGAAAGATCAATTTTCTTTTACCTCATGAAAATTAAAACCATTAGGAAGACACAACTACTCCAGTCTCTTTGCACAGAAGGAGCTTTGATAACAAGCAGGACAGCGATAGCTGCCTTCAGTCCTCTGGCTGGAAATAGCTGATATTTCCCAGATAGCCACTGCTGGAGATACCCATGCAAAGCTTATTAGTGGGGTGCTGGCTTTTGTTCTGAAGTTTTGAGAAGACGCTGCATGCGCAAACCTCTATGTGTTCGAGTGCAGAAAAGCCCTTTGCAGCTGGCAGGTTTGCAGGTCACTGGGGGCATGGCCTGATACCCTGCTCAAGTGAGGCAGCTGGAGCCTTCCCCCAGCGCGGGGGGGCTGCCTTGGACCCCTGGACAGCCACCGTACACCGAGGCAGCAGTGTGCAAATGTGCCTGTCTACACTGGCCAGCTTTTATCATCTAGCAGTGGTCAAGTGAGTTGTGAAGACACAGCGGGGCACTGCGCACAGAGCATGAACCAGATGAAGCGTGTGATCTGGTGGCTTGGCTGCGGGGTGAGCTGCTTCCTCAGATAGCTGAATTAAAGCTGATGCGGGTCCCTGGGTTGATGTCTCACCTCTGTTTTACAAGAATGATCTCCAAATTGGTACCCCTGATTGGTCTTGGAGGTTTTTTGGGGGATCTTCTGATGGTCAGAGGTGGGAGAAGGGAGATAAGGCAAATGCTTTTCAATTAGAGGAGCTCAGCAGGGCTCTGTGTGCTCTGGCTGCTCCGAGTACCTGGTGTGGGGACAACAGGCTTTCAACCAGGCAGTGTTATGCGTACCCTGGAGCTCCACAGCTCGGACTTTTGGGGTTTTTTTGCAAAGCCTTGGGACGGGAGGTGTAAGCTGTGCTTTCTGAAGGCGAAAGGAGAGTCTCGCCTTTCGCCAGGGAGCAGATGAGGACAGGGCAGAAAGGTCCCGGTTGCCTGTAACGTGGGAGGTGAGCAGAAATGCCGGAGGAGTCAGGCACTTGGAATGGGAGGGGGCAGATAAATCCCGCAGGACTGCCCAGGAGGAGCGGGAGGCAGCGTGGGAGGTTTTGCCGCCACGCCAGAGGCAGGGGAATTGTGGAGGGCTACAGTTTTCAGCTTGGAGGTGGGATTGTGAACCTCAATCCTTTTTGCCTTCTTCAGGCCAAAAAAAGTTTCTTTTTATTTTTTTTCTTTGCTGAAACCCACATTTTAGTGTGTGAACAGGACACAGAATAAAGATTAATTTGTGTCAAATGAAAAAAAGGAAACAGAAGCAAAGATGTGTGCTGAAGTATCTGAAACATGGTACGAAATGAATGGCCAGTTGCTGTTTGGAGTTACAGCTGGGTAAAGGCAGTGTCATTGCACTGAGGTTGCTGAGGTTTAATTAGATTTTTCTGTCGTGGGTGAGATGACACCCTTGAGAAGCCAAAAAGGAAGCTGTGAATTTTGGCCACTTTTAGAATCAAAAATCAGTATAGGGGGGAAGAAATTTGGGCTGTGATTAAAAACAGAGCACCGCAGAGCCTCTGGGAGCGGGGACTCATGCAAAGCAACACTCAGCTACACAACACGCTGGTGACCCAGAGGTACGGGTAAGACAGGATGCTCTTGAAGTGGGAGCACTGCCAGCAAGCTGTGGTGCTTTCTGAGAGGGTGCAGAAAGACACTGATAGTGATCAAAAGCAGCGAGGTCTAAGAAGGTTTTCAAGGTTTTCACCTTGCACAGAGGAAACGCTATCACACTCTCTCCTGTAGTAGGTATTAGTGTGGTGCAGCCACTGCGGAAATGATGGGGGCAACCAGGAGATAACCAGGAAAGCCAACATCTGGCCATACTTTCTGTGCCTGGATGGTGGTGTGACTCTGGTTTCAGAGCCCATTAGGTGCCTGAAGGCCTTCGGAGATGTATATCTTTGTCCTCATGCCCTTCCGTTAAACAGAGACATCCTATTTGCCTGTGTTAAGGGCTTTGAGTTCTTCCAGGCTGTTAAGCTCTGGATTATGATCCCTGCCAGGTTCTCTGTGGGATGTGAAAGGGGCTTGGTCACAGACTGTGTGATCACTCTGCTCAAGCCATTACTGGCCCTGGGTCTGTGAATCCGTACCTGCCAAATCAGGCATCAGGCACTGATGTAAAGATCACAGAGGGTCATGCACTTTGTCTGGACAAAAGACTGACTATTGTTTCTGGGAAGATATAAAAGGGTTGCTGGCAGTTATGAAATAAACAGCTATGAGTTGTGGTATCAGGAGGCCTGAGAGGATGCCTGCACAATTTTTTTCTCCCCCCACCCCCCCATGTTTAGTAAATACTAGCTAGGGAGAGCTTAAGCAACACCTTCAGCCTCTGCACTGTGCCGATCAGATATGAGGTCAGTGGAATCAGCAGAGACTCCACTAAATTCCCCTCTGAGGATTGATCTGAAAGCAGCAATAACTCCAGCCGTGCTGGTTAGCTGTGGGCCAGGTGGGAATTTCTTGCCACGAATGGAAAAGTGAGCTTGGGAAGAGCTGGGCCATAGTTTCTAGCCGAGATACAAGCACATATGCTTATTGTGCCTGTAACTGGATGTGAACTCCCACCTTGAATTCATACTGGTTTAGAGGAAAAAAGCCCCTCTCCTAGCTGTCCTCGATGAACAAGACGAAAACATGCCTTGCCAGCTGATTTAGCTCTTGCGTGGGGTTGGAAGTGAGCAGGCAGCAGTGTCCTCTCTGCTTCCAGGTCTCAATGCTGCTCTGCAAAGCCCTGCGAGAACCACGGGCAGCTGGGGAGCCAGGGGGACCGCAGGGCAGCCCCAGGGGCTGGGGAACAGAGCCCAGCACCGTGCCTGCAGGAGAGGTAGGCAGGAGGAGAATCAATGGCACTAAAAATGGGAGAGGACAGCTTGTGCCAGGCTTGTCGGGAGAGCGGCGTGACTGGCTGCCAGGCTCCTTCCTATTCATTGTGGTCATGGTGCAGGAGCCAGTAATGCTACAAATGGACACTGAGGCAGTGAGACCCGGTCTGCGGTGAGTGTGTCCAGGTCTGCAAAGAACAGGTATGGTCAAACCCTGCAGGACGTTGCTGTGCCAGAGCAAAAAGGCTAAAGGAGACACCTGAGGGTCAGTAACCTGCCTCGGCTACTGACTCATGCTGTGAAGACAAGTAGCTCCTGTCCACACCTACTCTGTGTGTGTGTGTACGTGTGCATGCACCTGGTGATGGCAAAGGCAGAGCAGTTTTACTTTGAGGCACACTATTCATGCACAGGCTTGAGTGCTTTGCTGGAAGGGACCACGGCTGAGCGGTTCACACCAAACTGTGCTCATGGTTCGGGGTTCTGCCTTTCCTGAGGCCGGATCCAGTGCGTATAGGGCTGAGCTGGAGGTGAGGACCCCGCAGGGCATGTGTAGGCTGGCACGACACACTGAGGGCTCTTGTTTAGCACAGATAAACTCGGTTCCATGCTCAGAAACCTCCCGGCAGAGACATGCAGGTGCTCATTCCCCAGTGTCATACCCATCTGTGCTGTAGTGACCACAGATGGAGCGCTTTTTTTTTTTACTTCCCATTTTTGCAACTGTGGTTTGATGTCTCATGCAGGGCTGACCTTGCTGGGGACTATGGCCACCCTGACAAGCTCCAGCTGCCGTTTAGCAAGGGCATCTGGAGCCGGAGCTGCAGGAGGAGGCCGTGCTTATGCAGCTGGCGAGAAGGAGTTTGAGCCCTGTTTCTCACTCTTGGGGGAAAGGTCCTCCTCCCCCAAGGATGGGGATGAAGGATGGGGTATCTTAGGCCTGAGCAGGAATGACTGAACACTTGCCGGTGATGCTGGCAGTGTGACAGCCCTTCTCCTTGGCCTGGGTGGAACTGTGCGTCGGCTTTTTGTCATCAAAATTATGTTGCATGGGGTAATGAAACTGGATGGAGAGGCTCAGATATTCAGCTGGGTAAAAGGAGAAACTGGGCCGCCAAGGCCCTTGTTGCTGCTCTGTGCTCGGAGTCAGCACTGTCACCCCAGAGCGGCACGGGACAAACCAGTCACAGCCCTGTTTCATTTCTCCATTTTCTGATAAAGGACCATGTGAGGTCCCTAACCCGGAGGCAACAACTGAAAAAGCACTCCTTTTCTCTGCCTCTGGCCTGCTGGGGCAGTTCTCTGCAGGGCAGGCTGGGTTTTGCTTTGACTGTCTTCCCTAATATCCATAGTGATTTGGCTGCGCAGGTGTGGGGAGACGGGGGCAGCACCCAGGGGGATGAGACCCCCGATGCCACTCACCAGCAAGCTGCCCAAATGCCTGCACCGAGGGAGAGGAGGATGGCCCTTGCAGCAGTGGGCAGCATGAACGCTGGACTAAATGGGTCATAAAATAACCCTCTAAATTCTGCCATTTAGGGCACATATAGGGCTCCATGAGGAAGCCGGGGCCAGGACATTGTGTGCTGCATGGAGAGACGTGGCACTTGGAGGGTTTCAGGACTGCACCTTCAGCTGATTTTCTGTCATCAAGAAACAGCCCCACTTCCAAATTATTCCTCCAGATCCTGAAAATCACCTAAGTCCCCTTCTGGCCCCTGCGTCAGTAAAACAGCTTAACTTCAACATCATGCCTAATTGATGTAGCTGCAAGTTGGAGTGCTTTGCTGAAGATCAGTGGCAACCGATTAAGCCTTCTTCTAAAATATGGCAGTTTGGCACCAGTTGTGACCTCTGGAAACATCCCCTCCAGGGACTTGACTAAGTAGAATTGTCAAATGAGGACTTGCCTATATTAAGCGTCCCTCAACTTGTCCATCCCTGCTCTGTGTCTACAAATAAGCGCTCACATCATTGTCTGCACTGCCGGTGTCCCCGTTGATGTAGTGCGGCTCTCTCTCTGAGTACCACACTGGGGCACATCTTCCTCTCTCACATTTGCAAAGGAGTTATTTATTGCCCCCCCAGACTGCAAAATGGTGAAGTGGCTCGGGGCAGCCATGTAAAATGGCTCACAGATCATTGATTGCCACAGATGAGAAGACAGCAATTACACTATTTACACCACAGTTGTTTTGTTTTACAGCCTAATTCGTATTCATTCCCCTGTAACAAACTCGCAAAGAAAAAGCACCAGTTCATCGGTGTTACTCATCTGTATAATTAAACAGTAAGTGCCTGATTTGTCAAATAGATAGAGGCTCATTCAGGTTTTGCTTGTAATGTGTTTGCTCAGTGGAAGGGTGGAGCCCCTCAGAATTGGCACAGCTCCATTAAAATCAGCTCTTTTAAGGCCATGAATGGAAGTCTAGATAGGTACCCAGGCTGCTCTTACAAGGAGGAAGAGTACTGATTTCAGAAAACAAAGTACTTTCTTAGGTTTTTAGGCTGTATTAGCATCCTGAAACTTCCCACCTTTGGTGGGCTAAGTGTTCAAGCCACTTCAGGAAAAAAAAAACCAAAACACCAGGTGTGTCCTCCTTCTCTAAAGCCTGTCCCTTTCCCAGGGTACTGGAGAGCATGTGAGGATGATCTCTTCCCTTCTTAAATCATAACTTGACAGTTTCAAAATGGAGATATCTTGTAACAGCTCTTTACCATCTATATCCTTTGCAGTTGGATTGCGTGCAGGGAGTGAATAACACGATCAAACCAGATGGCACTGCTCTTTGATTTTCCGCTTTATAATTGACTTGCATTTCCTAGTTGCCATGTGCTCTTTGCTCTTTACAGGGAAACGACCCAGTGGAGCCATGTGGGCACAGCTCCAACCCAGATCACCCTATCTGTGAAATGTCCCCATGGGATGCTGCATTGTCCCACTCTGACCNCATGCCCAGTCTATAGGGGGGAGCTGGCCAGGGGAGGGGGAAGAAGTCCCAGCTTGGGAGTGGGCTGGAGCTTCCAGGCTCCAGTTTGTGAGCACTGGTACAGTAACTGTNGGGCTGCTGTCAATCCACTCTCCACCCAGCCTCTATTTGTGCATGGGATTGCCTCGACCCACATGCAGGACCTTGCACTTGGCCTCATTGAACTTCCTGAGGTTGGCACAGGCCCACCTCTCAAGCCTGTCCAGGTCCCTCTGGATGGCATCCCTTCCCTCCAGCATGTCAACCGCTCCACACAGCTTGGTGTCATTGGCAAATTTGCTGGGAGTGCACTCAGTCCTTGCATCCGTGTCGCCCACAGAGATGTTCAATAGTACCTGTCCCAGTACTGACCCCTGAGGAACACCACTTGTCCCTGCATACCACTGGGACATCAACCTGTTGACTGCAACTCTTTGAGTGCAGCCATCCAGCCAATTCCTTATCCACCAAGTGGTCCATCCATCAAATCCATGTCTCTCCAATTTAGAGACCAGGCTATCGTGCGGGACAGTGTCAAATGCCATGCACAAATGCCTTGTCATTTTGCTTTTGTCCAGAAATACTAAATGAACATGCACTGACACCTAGGCCTTTAGAAAATAATGTTTCCCTCCCAGAATATGAGGACAGGCATAATCCATTTTTTTTTTGGAGACTCCTCACTTGTTGCTGGTCAAGCTTGAGAGTTTTTCATGTTTGGGCATTGACAGTGCAAATGCCCTTGACAAGGGTGAACAGAAAGCCTGTATATCTGTGTCGGGTTCTGCTCTGGGCTGTGCATGGGTGGGTCTGGTGGCCAGACTTCACTGTGAGTCAGCCTGGTGACAACATGCCACCTTCCTATTGCATGGTTCTGGTTCCACGGGTTTGGATTTTTTTATTTTCCTTTTTTTTTTTTTTGAGAATCACTTATCTAGTTCTGTGTTCTTTTATGGTTTTTAGAGAAGTGATACCTTCAAATTGAATGTTCTTCCTGTGCAGGCAGCACTGGGGACAATGGGTATTAACTTGAAATAGGTATGAATCAGATCTGCTCTGCACTCCTGTGAACTTAGAAAGAGGAAGTAAAGCCATCTGAGATGGATCAGTCCTCCCTACGTTACCCACACACATCCTCCAAACTTCTGGCATCTCAGCATATGCTGCTTACCACGGGTACTGCTGGTGAGTCAGGCAGAGAAATGCAATGTTCGCCCTCATTTAGGTGTGTGTACCCTTAGTGCAACAAATATGTGTACTTTGGTAAGGAGGTATTTTAAATGTGTGTATCTCCTTACGCTTCTATTAGATTAGATTCCTAATATGCTTAGATTAGATTGCTAGTAAAACATTGGCTTGGGTGCCCAGCTTGGGAAAACTAAGCTTTCAGTTGCTTGGGGAGATATTTTTCTACTCAGAAATGTGGATTAGTTGGGTAAATAACTGTATTTTGCTGAAGGGAGAAAAGAAAAAAATCTGGTAGCTAACTCTGCTCTTGCTGATGGCCCACGCTTGGTAGACTTCCCTGTCTCTTTGCTTCTTTGGCACCCCAAACCTTCCAGAGCTGCTTTAGGTGAGGGTGACAGCTTACCATGAGTGCTTGGGCAATCAATTCAGATTGTCCCCTCTGCCTGAAGTAATAACATTTCCCTAGCTTTCTGCCATGTCTCCTCTTTGAACAGAAATACCTCCTAAATGTATGGAGATTGCAGAAGTTTCAGGTCTTTAATCTCCTTCCTTTCTTCCAGATGCCCACAGAGCCTCCTGCCAGTTTGTGTCTTTTTTTTGCCAGGAACTTAGGTTTCATCCAACCTGCAGCGTCTGCAGCTTCAATTAGGGTGTAAGAAGCTCTAAGGGTAAGCAAAGAGCGGTGCTAGGATAAGGCCAGTGACCTTGAGGCTTTCCCCAGGGAAGCAAGAAACCCGCTGAGAGGCCAGGCAAGACTTCACAGCCATTATACTGCAAGGTCAGCCTAATGCTCCTTTTCCTGCTCTGTGGTCAACTTGTGAGTCTGGAAGCTTAATTTTGGCTGAAATTCCCCCTGGACAGCAGGTTGCTTAGAGTGAGGGAGTGCAATGATGAGTAAAGAAAGGCTGTACGGGGTGGGAGGCTTGGAGATTAAAGCACCTTATTTTTGGGTTTCCAATATAAGATGCTGAGAGGTCTGTGAAGGCTCTGCTGTCGAAAGTGTGTCCGTGCTCCAAGGGCAAGCTGCCTGGCTGCTGGCTGGACTGTTTGGCACTGCTGCAGAGCACAGCTGGGAGCGTTCAGCTCTTCTGCCCATGAGGCTCCAGGGTCCCCAGGCAGCACCTGGAGAATAAGGGATGTGCAATTAGTGACTACTCATTGAAAGCTTTGCTTAAATGCTCTAGCATGGCTGAGGCAGGGAGAAAAGCTAATTCCTGGGGACAGTGCTCAAATGTCTAATGAGAAGATGCCCTCTCTCCTCCTGTGGTCTCTTTGTTCCTCTGCAAGCAGCAAGTCAGGAGGTACCTGGTGGACCAGCTAATCTGGACAGGTTTTCACAGGCCTAGGAAAACCCATGTTCTTGACCCAGAAGTTACTTCACTGCTTAGTTCTACATCCTGTCTCTAAACCACACGAGAAAGAAAATTTGCTTTTTTTCTGCATGGGTAAAGCAACAATTCCTCCAGCTTAGCCTTGTTGTTGGAAAGAGCTAAATTCCTTTCTGATGTGTTTCTGAAAGCCAGACTGACTCCCCAGATGTTCAGCCTGAAATGTGTAGGCGGGGGATAAAACTTCAGCCCAAATAACAGGCATTTGAACAGTCATAAGGAGCAAAACTAAGGTAAGCATAGAGTAACCTTCCTCGAACAAGTCCTACCACACTGATCAGTCCATAGTAAAGTGTTGCTGAATGTTCTTCTGTCTGGTGTTCTTGTGGGTAGGCACAGCTCGTCTTATGTGATTAGATAGTCTGTATCTGCAAATCCTACTAAGCACACATTGAAACAGCGGGCATCTTAAGAGGAGGAGCTTTATCTCAATTCTCAGGCAATCTCTTTCTCCAGGTTCTTATCCCCTTTGATTTAAGATGTGACAGCAGGAAAATAAGCCACCAGAATTGTTAAATTGAAATGTTAAGTATCACTTCTCTGTTGTGATTCTTGAGTAGAGGAAACCTGAAAAGATGGGTATGTCCCTAAGAAAACACTTCCTTAAAAACTAAAACTAGGGAAGTAGAAATTAGGATCTTCGTATAATATACCACGTCTCTGATGAGCTCAGTATTTCTATTGTTGACAATGTTCACTGAAGTTGACTCAGTTCCCACTGAAATCTCCCAAAAGATTTCTGTTGACCTGAGGGGGATTTGATCCAGGCCTCACACTGAAAATCAAGAAAATATTCCAAGAGTCAGCTTGTCACACACAGTATTTTGTGTCCCACCCTCCGAGAGGTGTCTAAGGCTACACGTACTCTGGCTGTTTCATTGCGCCAGGGTCTTGGGCCACTTGTCCACACTTGCTCCCTCTTTGCAGCTTGTTCTGGCCTACGTGGGGGCATATTTTTCTTGTGGAAGCGGAGAGTGTTGGTAAAGGGAGGGAAGGGCTGGCACATGCCCACGTCCAGCTCTGATAGAAAACTGGGAAGTGGCTGCAATCTGGGAGCTCCCCGATATCTCACCTGAGATTTATCATAAAAGTACATATGCAAGTCAGTTTAGGGACTGCACTGTTGCTCCTGCCCTGGAAGTAAGCCAATGCAGCCATGCTGATTTGTGCACCTTAAAAAACAGAGAAAGCAAACAGAGAACTCAACCAGAAACCTGCCTTGCAGTAGCTCTGGAAAGGGACAGGTTATTACACTTGGTGCTGCCAAAACAGAAGACCTTAACTTGGAGCTGTAACAGATTCACCATCCCTTGGGCTCCTTAAACCATGGGAAGAGCATTTTGGGGAAGACCTGCCACAGCTCAGACAGCAGCGACAGATATGTTGAGGTGATGTTATTTGTAACAGTCCAGAAGTTTATAAAAATAATTAAGTCATCATCTCTTCAGGCAGGTGTGATGTTGTTCAGTCTATTCCCAAAGTGCATTTTGGAGGCACAGCTGAGCAAAAGGGCTTCTTGGTGACTGCATCCTTCCCTGTGACCCGCTCATGCCTCAACCAAGACCCAAGTCTGGCTGTGTTACAGCCTCCAGGAGCGCCCCCGTCCTGAGGAGCTGATACGAAGGGGTCAGAGACTGTTAGGGGGATGTGGCAGGGGGATGCCCTGCCAGAAGCAGCAGAGCAGTGCCCTGCTTTTATGTCTCCACTTGCCGTGTCCTGCGGAGTGGACCTCCCTCTTGGCTTCTCCAGCAGAGAAGCAGCATTTCAGGGCAGAGAGCTGGACTGGACTAGCGCAATGGCCAGTCATGCTGGCAATAAGATGTGAGGAGGAGGTTCACTTTGCTTCCTCAGCTGCACGCTATGAGTATTAGGCTGTTGTAAATACCCAAACCTCCTCCGTGGCCACTGTCAGGCAGCTGTGCCTGCAGGCTGGAAAGACGGGTGCTGTGGCTGGTTGGGCACCCAAGCCAAGGGCTCTGCTGCTGAGCCTGCGCTGGCAGAGCTGAGTGAAACGCCGGGTTGCTCAATCCTGGCAAGCCCAGGCACTGAGGCTGAGCGCTGGTGTCTTGGAAGTGCCGAAGTAGAAAGCCTGGGTGTTTCTGTGGTCAGGTAATAACTGAATGAAAACTTTCCTGAGCTGAGACCTTGGCTTTGCACCAAAATTTAACTTAAATCCTTTGTTGCATCAATTCCTCATTCTTGGTCACAGTTCAGCTCCCTGTCCTTGCTACGTGTTAATGTTTTCACGCTTCTTAGAAGTGTATTATTTTTCCTTCATAATTTATCTAGTCTGACTAATTCCTTGTGCATTCTTTCTGTTTCTTTTTTGGGACCTCCCCCTTTCTCCTCTCATATTATAGCGTGATGACAGCATGAATACTGTGGAGTGAATATTTCTGTGAATAAAAACTCACAGCAGCTTTTGCAACGCTTCATGTGTGCCAATATCCAGGGAAAGTGTAAAGCTGAGGTAGCAAATACTGCCACACAGTCTTCCTTTGAATGAAATCCTGTGAAGAAGGTTGTGGGAGATGTCTGTATCTGCCTTTAGTTTATCCAAACATCTGCTAGGAGAACAGGACTCTCCAAAAGCACACATGATTATTAATGAAAGTCGAGATTTGTATGTGTTAGCTGAATTTCACACCTCCCTCCAAGTAGTGGGCAAAAAATAATTAGGCCTGATAATAAGGGTAACAAATCCAGCTGGTTTTTAAGCAGACAAATGCAGAGCCACAGGTTGTAAATCAATCCCCCTTTTTTAACAAAGGATGTTAAAGAAGGGTACAAACTATTTCAGTAGTTTAGGACTACTGGTCCTAAGATGCTGTTTGAAATGCCAGTTTATCTGTGGTCCAGCAAGGCTTTTGCTTAGAGGATGCAAGAAGCAGCATCCAGTGTTTGTTTTTTTCTCTGACCTACTGCTGAGTAATTGAATCATCCCAAGTACTAAGCTAATGTTTTTCCTCCCTAGGAGAACATAATGTTATCAGGAAAAGGAGAAGAGGAAAAGAATAAAAAAGGGATCTGCAGGTGTTTACTCCAAATGCCATACAGTGTCTATCTGAGACTAGGAAAGACCATTTTTGTAGCTGAAGAAAATATTCAGAAAGCCAAATGAGCATGATGCTGGGTGGTGCAGAGCCCCTGCAACCAGTGGTGTCTAGAAGGGTGCAGCAGACCTGGCTGACAGCATGTTAATGCAGATAGGCAAAGACAAAAATGTGGGACCTGACTTCTGGAGTATTTTCCAACACTCCCAGCGTAGATACCTGAATTATAGATGTTCAGAGCTGCCAGAGCACCAGCTCAACAGACTGGCTATTTCCATACAGCCAATAAGATGCTGAGAGAGGATAAGCTAACAAGATGCTGAGAGAGGACAACCTGGGCTCATTTTGACTCTTAGTAAGTATCCATCTTCCAGTGGTGTGGGTGGGCTAACTACTTTGGGCCAGGACCTGCTGTTGGTAAGTTTTTAGTTCACTATCCTGTGGGCAGGCAGAGGAATTGGGCAGAGACTCTCGCTCCACTGTTCTGGACAGAGGCTGGCAAACTCATCACAGCTATTACTGCTGTCACCTAGTAGATGCCAAGGTATCAGAAAGCATTTCCTTGGGTTTTTTTATGTTTTGGCCTGCCTGCCCTCAGAAGGATATTGGCACTTACTGAAAGGAAGTAATTTTTTCTTAGTAGTGTTGTCACATAAAAGCAGTATCTTTTGGGAGAAGGATAGAGAGGAAGCTACAAAACCCTGTTGGACTGCATTAGCAAGAGCAGAGGCAGCATGGTTCCCCTTGTGCATGAGATCCAGAGATGTTATTGTTATGCACAGAGGCTTTAGTTGTCCAGAAGACTGTTCAGTGTGGAGAGACAACACTAACACACAGGAAGCCTGGCAACTTCCAATTCACAGATAGGGCAAGTCTGTGGCTTTTGAAGTCTATCACAAGCACATTCGCCCTTGGAGAATATAGAAGGAAGAGGGAAAAAAAGAAATTATTTAAATAAAGCAAGTGTTTCCTGCATGTCTGCTGTTTGCTGCTTCCATGGACAAGGTGCTGGGCCTGCCTGAAAACTTCCAGCAAAGCATTTTTTATTTTGCAAAGGGAAACTGGGTTTTGCACAAAATGGGTATCTTTTGAATGTCTGTTTTTTGTAAAAAGATTCAGTTCTGGGTTTTTTGGTTGATGAAATGTGTCCATGGGGTTTTACTGAAGTGCTGCCTTAGATTTCCTTTTTATTTTTTATTTTTTTTTTAGCTCTACAAAAGCTTCTTTTTCCAGAAGAAAAAGAAATTTTATCTGTATTCAACCTGCTCTTCAGAGCACTAAGACAGGCAGATCAATGGCTGCATTTCACCCCTCCATTACAATTTGTATCTCTGATCAGTGGGCACATCATTGGCGACTGGAATGTGTCCTTTTTCAAAGCCCCCTCTAGGAGGAGCAACCCCAGAGGATGCTGGCTGGCAGCAGTGCCTGCTGTGCACTAGGAGGTCCCATGTCACTCAGGTCCTCCACCCCAAGCAGTGTTCAGAGGTGATCCAGGTGGCCATGTGTTTTCCCTGCTCTGCTGTACCTGCTTCGCAAAGGGAGGATTTCAGATGTGTCATTTCTGCTTTGTTCGTGAGCGCTCGGCTCAGCTAAAAATATTAGAGTGTCATCTCAGAAGTTGTATCGGTGTGGCCACCTGTGATTTCAGCTCAGCTGCAGCATCCCAAGAAAGCAGATTGGTCTGGATTTCCAACCATATTAGAGCACCAGCACAGAGTGCATATGGTAGCTGCGATGCCAGGGGGCAGATTACTGTCTCCATTACGTGGGTGTGGAGCAGAAGCAACTCAGCTGAGGCTGGTGCAATTATACACGCACAGCTTGGATCAGAATCCAACCCTTGACATTAAAGAGCCCTGAGTGATTTTTTTCCCCCAAAACCCAAGATTTATTTTAGATCTCATGATCAGCAGTCTAAATAAAGAGTCTTAATGGAAACACATTTCAAAGGTGCAATTTCCTACTGCCAGTTTTGCAGTGCAGATACAGTTCAGGAGCATCTCTGCTTCATCAGGGGTCTAGATGTAGTTTGTTCACTGGGTTGACAACCTACCAGAATTCTGGGCAGGGACATGGGGACTTCCCAGTTCTTCAGACCTCTTCTGTGATTTGATGATACAATAAATCCAGCTTTAGGCTTCCTGATACCAGAACAAAAATACCAGAATCCTATCCCACAAAGTGCTGGCGTTGCATAAACTCCCTCTGTCCGTCCAAGCGTGCGCTGAAGGTACGGCTGGTGTAGCACAAGCTTTATGTCACATCGGCTGTCACCTGCCTTCCTGCAGCTGGAGAACAACCAGCCCTGTCTCTGACTTGTGCTTTCTGGTTAGCTGGAGACATCAAATGCCTCTGCCCGACACAGATCCGATTTACGCTGCTGAGTGCTGGGATGCATCCCGGATGCCTGGGGAGCTGCATCCAGAGCTGCAAACCTGGCCTCGGCTGTGACTTGCCTAAAAACAGGCAGCGCAGCTCCACTCTGCGGGGAAGGAGGGGAAGCAGACAGGGAGCTGGCACGGGGGATTTCTCTGCTCACTGGTTTTATCCTGTGCTGGGATGCTGAAGGGAATCTGCCAGCTCCCCCCACCCCCAGGGCTCCCTTTGTCCCTTCTGTGGCGCGGGGCTGGGAGCCTCATCCTTCCTCAGGCTGCTTTGGAAACCTGAAATGTGGTGCGACTCCTTCCACTTAACATTTTTCCCACTTAAAGGCTTGGAAAACAACAGCAGGTGACTTTGGGAGGCTATTGGACATGTGACCAGCAAAGCCCAGCGGAGGACTTTGCTTTCCGTCTTGGAAGGTGTGTTTCTGCAATCCGTGGCAAAATTCCCAGTACCTCCAAGGGGAGAGGCCCTGAGCAGGGGTTAATCTTCAACTGCTTCACCTGCTGCTGCCAAACCCACCTCTTCCAGATGACGGGCCCAGCCTGTATGAGGGGGTGCCCCCTTCCCCATGTGACACATAGAAATCTCTAGTACCATGCAGCTGGGGCTGGCTCTCCACTGATTAAAACTCACTACGGTGCTGATAAGGTCCTGAGCATCCCTGGTCCTGAGCATGCCTGGTCCTGAGCATCGCTGGCCCTGGGAGACAGTCAGCTGAGTAAGGGGTGAACCCTTTTCTTAGGGACTAACTGCTGGTGGCAAGGCCAGTCCATGGTGCAGCAAGAAAGGCTAGGGGTGAAACCAGGCTGCCTCTGCTGGGGCTGCCAGCTCTCCATTATGGGGGTGAGAGGGCTGCCAAAAGACCTGTCTGATGTAATATTCCTGGTGAGCTGCGGAGTGTAGCAAAGGCACGCTTGTTGTGGGATCAGGCTTGGCTCCAGCAGGGATAAATTGCAAGGCGGATCTGAACAAGGCACTATTCCTTGTGCCCCCTTGAGTAGCAAGTGCTGAGGGTGTTTTGGGGCATCCTGCAATGGTTACTCAACAACATTTAGCAGCTGATTTCTCCTTGAGTAGTTTTGCCCTGGGTTGAACTTCTCCCAGACAGCCCTTGGAAGATCACCAAGTGAACAGTGCAGCAATGTACAGTTTTAGCTTGGTACTATCGAACGGGTCCCAGTTGCTTTCCTGTTATTTTGGCTGAGAAAGCCAGTTGTACCCTTTAACTGTCACAGCTTCCAGCAAGCTTTCTGCTCATCTCTAGTCCTAAACGTCATCAGCAGTGACATGGATCCCTGAGAGTCTTGTTAGTGTGTCTTGCTGGAGGCATCTCTACTTTTGATCCCAAATGACACTCAGCCATCTGTACTCCAATATTGGTGCTCAAAGCAAGGCAGAGAAGCTGCTTTCCTTGCCTAGTAGCTCATGCCAATCTCCATCATTGGCATCAAACACTGGGGATATCTTTTTTTTTTCCTTGTGCCAAGTCAGGTAAGGTTACTTTGGTGGTAGGCACTTGGATGGAGCTGTGCTCAGTGCTTGCTTTGGTCTGTTCAAACGCACAACTTGTGTTGCTGCTGTAGTCAGGGAGGTACCTGCTGGCTGCTCATGTGCTTGAAGACCAGAGTCTTTAGCAGTCTTTTAGCAGCCTTTTAGCAGCTTGCATGTAAGAAGATTGGGGATGTAGTTGGCTCTGGTTGTATGTTTTTATTCTGCTCATGTTTTTACCACATAAATATTTCATCCCAGGTTTGGCCTCACTTGGATTGCAAAATTACACAATTTTATTGAAGCTGTAGCCGCTGTATCCAATACCAATAACAGCCCTATTGCTTCTTCCTCCCTGCTCAGGGTTGTCATGTCCCAAACCTGGGACTCGGTCATTCAGCTTCCGTTTGGTGCCATGTGACAGCTGTCTCTCAGGCAAATATTCAGCATGTTGTTACACCTCTCCAGGCCTCTCTCACCCATATCCAGTTGTCTCACATGCTGCCAAAGAAGGTACTTGAGGGTCTGACCATCTTGTGTGTAATTTAGAATCTCCTCAGGGGTGTTTGGATCCTGCCAAGATTTAATTTTGCTTTGTTTAATTGCAGGTTTGGTTTCTGTTGTGTGTGATGCTGAGAAACACCTGGGAACCCAACCTGCCTACAGTTGGTCCCTTTGCCTGTTTACCTTCTGCTTTCTCCTTAATCCATATCACTTCAAATCACAGAATCATAGAATCATAGAATAGTTTGGGTTGGAAGGGACCTTTAAAGGTCATCTAGTCCAACCCCCCTGCAATAAGCAGGGACACTTTCAACTAGATCAGGTTGCTCAGCGCCCTGTCCAGCCTGACCTTGAATGTTTCCAAGGATGGGGCATCTACTACCTCTCTGGGCAACCTGTGCCAGTATTTCACTACCCTCATTGTAAAATCACTAATACTTTTTCCCTTCTCTTTCCTGAAGCTTTGACATAATGATTTGTCTTGCAGCAATTACTGTTGATGACCTCGTGTGGCATTTGCTGATATACCCTGCCCTTCACCGTTCAGAAGTAAAGCCCTTGCAGTGCTTTTTTTTGCACCAGATTTTCCTCCTCTGCTTTGTCCTTTGTCCTCCTCTGCATTTCCTTGTAAATAGCTTCTGGTGCTGTTTTTCCATGTGTTTCTGGGCTTTTCCAAGCTTAGTGAACCAGCTCTGTGTTTGCTTCATGCAGGCTGCGTTTGGAGGAGCTCTTACTAATTATGTCTGTGCACATCTTCAGCTCTTGGGTGGCAAATGGAATTTCTTTGGGCATTTTTGAGCACTGCCCTGGCATCTAGGTGTTGTGTCTGCTGCCTGTCAAGGACAAGCTCTTTCCCCTCTGCTCTGAGCCCACAGACTCTTTAAGTCCCTCTAAAACAAGTGATTGAGTTGGTCCTGGCTGTGGCTTGTGCCCCTGCCTTACCCAGGAAGTCCCAGGAGCACGTTTTCGTGGTGCTTTTGTGCAGGTGCTGGTTGTGTGTGTGCAGCAGAGGAGCTGCAGCATGTCCCTCTACACGTAGCCACGCACAGCTGGCGGCTGCTCTCCCTTCTCCTAGATGTGACTCCAAGCATGGGCTTTGGTCACTGGCCTCAGGGGACAGCAGGGCTGGCTGGATAGGGGCATGAAACTCTTCAGAGCACCAGGATGCTGTTGGGATCAGGTGTCGCAGTGCTGGAAGGTGACTGTGAACATGATGGTGGTTGCAGTGAGCTAGACCTAAAAGCAGACCCAAATCCCACCAGTCACTCTTAGAGGTGATGGGAGGCTGTGTTATGTTGTGGGCAGATCATGGGACTTGGGCTCAGCTCTGCTACCACCTTGCTGAGTGCCCTTAGTCTTGTCACTCTGCTCTCCAGACAGGGATTTCTCTGCCTGTTACATGGGGATTTTGTGGCTTTGTGGTATATTTTAACATCAGCAGATTGACAGCTGTACAAAACATAAACCTTATTCTAGTACCAACATATTTCCTTCAGCAGGGCTAACCCTAAGCTAACCACTGGTCCAGACACTCTTGGAATCAACTGGGAGTTTATACATCAGTTCCTTGCTGACATGGCGTCACATCCAAATTGTAATTTATGATGCTAATGCTCTCTCAACGCCTTTCCAATTTTATTAAAAAAGATACTTTTGTGAAGTATTCCTCTTCAAGCCCAGCCTTATGAATGTGTTTTAGGTATAAACAGGGTAATTGGTGGAACAACAGCTTCATTCACTTGAACAGTTTAACAGACTGGCATGGCTGAGAAAGAAAACCTGCCTCCTCTGCAGCTCTCCCCAGGTGGGGGAGTCAGGAAGACGGAACACCAGACTAGTAACCGTTCCGCTGATGTCTTCTTACTACATGAACATTATATTGTCAAGGAAATTGCAGACATAGTTATGGTGATAAATTAGGTATACAGAAGAGCTAATGATGAAATTAAATGGAGTTATGAATATATATTAGATCTCTTTCCCAAGGTCAACTCTGAATGACAGAGTAAAGATATTATAATAACAGGTAAGCATCAGGCAGTGATGGTCAGCATGTTGCTGAAGCCTGGACGCTAACATTTGTTAAGGATGTACAATGAGAAGGAAGAAGATAGGAGCTTTCAAGTTCATGGTATCTCCCTCTGCTCTTGGTGGAGCTCTATTTTTAATGGGCAATTTTGCCTGTTGCCACTGTGATAATTAACTAAGCCCAATACCCCTCACACTAATGTTATTTGTTAGGAAGCCACGCAGGTGCAGGACTTGAGATCTGAGCTCTGGGCGCTGGGTGCCACAGACACACGTCCTGTGAGGACGTCCAGTGTCCCAAAGGACAGAGACTTAGGCTTTTTGGATGCTACTCAGAAATTCAGGAAGCAGCTCAGTTTACTTGGCCCCATCCCAGTCTCCCCTGTATAACCCGGGGCAAGTCATTTGGGTCGACATTTCAACAGTGGCTGGTGATTTTTCATTCTTTTTTTAAGCACCTTCGTGTTTGATTGTTTAGCTTGGGGCAACTAAACTGGATTCAAGGCAAAGCTCCCAACCTCACCTCTGCAAGTAGGGCTCTCTCATCTAGTATGTCCCAAATACGAACTCAGAATTGCCAGTCGCTTCTGAAAAGCCTGTCCTTACATCCTCTGTCTCCCAGTTCCCCATGGTGTGCACAGAGATAACAGCGCTTCCTTTGCCTCCAGGAATGCTGAGGGCATGGACACAGTAAAAGCAGAAGGGCAGTCTCAGACTCAAGGGGATCAAAAAAGTATCTTAAATAGTTGTTTGGTTTTTTTTTTTAATTTTATTGCATTTCCAAAGTCTTTGTAATTACTATCATACAGAAGTCACATACAGCTCTGCAGGTTTTGCCCCACAAGCAGCTGCTACGTCATTCCAGAGGAGCTGCACACCCTGCAGGGAAATGCTTTGTGAAGCGGTTCTTGAGTGACATCCCTGTGCTTTCTAAGTGATATGAGAAGTTTTATTCACATTTCACCAAGTGACCTTGCCCAGAGCTGCCGCTCTGAAGTAAAGTCTCTACAACTCTGCAAGTTGTGTGGATGCAGCAGATTTTTGTCTCTACTATTTTTCAGGTGAGGATGTCCTTTCCTAAGGTGAGGCTACTAAACTGATCCCTTTTCATTCCACTTTTGTCTGCAGTGTGTAGAATAAATGGAAATGAGCTGGATTTGCTTTTTAATTTGTGAGCATGTGTCTGGCTTCTACCCCAACAGTTTAGACAGGGGAGTGCCTGGGGTGTCCCAGGCTGACCCAGCTCTACAGGAGCTGCTCCTTCTCAGGAAGGAAACATATTACAAGCCAGTGTCATCTTGTGTCAGGGCACCGAGGTCCAGCCTTGGGAGACTCAGGGGTGGGGAGCGCTGGCAGTGGCGTAGGCCAGGCCTGTCTGCCTTCCCTTGCAGATGAGTTCTGCTTCTCCGGGCTGAGACCGAGCTGGCACAACACTGTGGGCAAGCACGAGTGGGTCATGCAGCCACCCAGCAAAGTGGGTGCGACGGGGATGTCACAGATCTGTATGCCGGACCAGACACTGCCCCTATTTCGCTCTTCATCCTCCCGACTACTTTCTGGCAGATGTATGGGTTTCGGTTTGTTTGGGTTTTTTTCCCCCTTAATTTCCAGCCCTTGGAAAGCCGCTTGGAAACCCCTTCCCGGCGGGGATGCGGCTCTTCCCGTCACCTCAGTTGCCGGAGACTGCGTGTGCTGAAATCTCCCGTTCCCTGGCAAAACCGCACGGCAGCAGTAGCCGGCTTGTGACAGCAGAGGGAGACGAAAGCCCGGCGAGGGGCCGGGGTGCGCCGTCTCCGGCTGCGGGAGCTGCTGCTGCCCCGGGCGGCCGCTCGGCTCCTCCCGCTCCAGCCCTGCCTGGGGGAAACGGCTGGGGCTGGGCACGGCAGCGGTGCAGGGCTCCTTAGCTCTCCTCTCGGGAAACTGAGGCACCGAGCGGCTGGGATTGCCCGGGGAACGGGGCAGGGCAGGCTCAGTGACCCGCTGGGGCTTCCATGACCCAGTCGGGGTGGTTTTTCATTCCTTCCTGGGATGCCCAACTCTCCCAACAGCGCGTCACAATTCTGGGGGTCGTCTCAGGTCGTGTGAGCCCTATTCTTGGTGCTGGCTTTACACAAGCACAGTGCAAACCTGCTCCGTTCCCTATCTCCTCCAGCCACACCGAGGTGAGGGTGGTGCCCAGCACTAAACCCAGGCATCAAAGTATTCACTTGTAGCACATGTTGCCCTAACAGTCATTTCTGTCTCCTATCAAGCACTGGTGATAAGCAAGAAAGATAATCTGCTGGGTCAAATCTGACCCACAAACCATCAGCTGGATGAAGTGGGGAGGTGTATGAGGATGTACCTAATTTTTCAGACAGGAACTGCCTTCAAGTTGACGCTGGTGCCAAGCATCATCTACCTGGAAATTTTATCAGGTAGGGAAATGTAATGTTTACAATGTTATATACAGCATTGAAATTCCCAGCCCAGCGGGAGCCAAATTCTGAGGCAGAACAGATTTCCAGCATGCTGTTTCCAGGAGGCAGCACCCTCTGCAAAAAAAAAAAAAAAAAAAAAAAAAAGGAAAAAAAAAAAAAAAAAAAAAAAAAAAAAAAAAAAAAAAAAAAGGAAAAAAAAAAAAAAAAAGAAAAAAAAGAAGAAAGAAGGATGAAAGAAAAAAGAACGAGCAAGAAGCCAGTAGCTGCTGATTAAGGATCACAGCACAGCCAGCAAAACCGAGAAAGCACAGCCTTGCAGGGCTGGCTTTGGATTCAACAAGGGAAGAGGTGCCTGGGTGCTCTCTGCAGACTCCACTGTGCCCTAGAAAGAGTTTTGCAGCCCCTCCAAAACTCCAGCTGGCAGGTGCCCGCTGCTGGTGCATTCACATCTCTTGTCTTAGGGGCATGCTGCTTATGTGAGGTGGAGCAAAGCTAGAACCGTTGTCACCCCACATGAAATCCCAGATGAATCTGGGCTCTGCAGTAATGGGGGATATTACTTTAAATGGCTCAATAATGTTACAGCTTTGCTATCTCCTCCTCTGTGATATATAAACTCTTTTACAGACCTAGATGGAATTTCTTTGACATCTCCTCGAATTGCATTGTTTTAAGGTAGTTTTGCATTTTTATTGGCAACCCAGTTGTTATAGAGGGAATCCATATAGCAACAATGCTGCTTTCTAGGAGGTGCCTGGTAGCCATGAAATATAAACTAATAAGATCTTGGACTATAGCTTAATCTTATCAGCAGAATTCTGGTAGCATGAGGCAGAAATTGTGCTATGAACAAGTGTTTTCCAGCCTTCACTGCCTTGATGAAATGGGATGGAAAAAGCAGAAAATAGAGCTGTGTCTGGATCTACACAGCTCCTGAATACAGCAGCACAGAGAGAGGAGCTGGCTGTGCCAGACAGCAGCCTCGTGATTAAAATAAACAGTTCTGTGCTCCTCATATGCTGTGATGCTAACACTACTCTGGTGAGCCTCCCAAGCCAGAAAACATCAGTTCTCTTCCACGACAGAGGCAAAAGGCAAGTGATCACAAGAAAATGTGGATAGTACGCTGACATTTTTAGGGACTCCTCTCCTTCTAGGTTAAGAAAGAAGTGAGGGCTGTCAGCGCTTTGGGGATTGCTGTGGGTGTAAGCCAGCATCTCGATTTATTTCCATTCCCTTAGGAGCAGAGATATAGGTGAGGCATCGTTTCAGCTGCTGGGGTTTTGATCTCTGCAGGCGTTTTGAATGGCTGGCAGCAAGTTTTAGTATCCACTTCGGAAGATGTGCAAAATCCACCCTAAAATCTTGCCAATACCATCTCTTAATGCCCCCCATCTCTCCTGTCTAATGTCCTACCCTGTGGTGCTGTGTGATTGTTAGGCAGCTTACACAGCGTAGTTTAAACTGGAAGAATCTCTGTTTCTTAACAATTTATAGCCCCCAATTACTGGTGTCTTAAGGTCACACAAGCCTGTGTTCATAAGGTAGCTCTTTGGAGAGCAGGAGGTGATTACTCAGAAATTACTGCATTTAGCTCAGAAATTTAGCTCAGAAAGAGCAGCAGAGAGGTGCTTAAAGGGGCCAGTCCTTGGAGTGGGACAGCAGGAGAGATTTAAGATGTATGTAGCCTCTTTGCTTCCTGTGATCTTAAAACCGCTGAGATCTGTTCACCCCCCTTCTCTGGCTGCAAAGGTCTGACCTTGGTGCATCTCGGATCCTAAGGTTTCCTCACATCCCAACCCTGTAGAGCTGGGCTGCAGCAGTCCTCTGACCCCAAATCCAACCAGGAGGGGGACAATGCAGGTACACGTACGTACAAACACACACCCCCAGTACAGACTGGGCACACCCCCAGTACAGACTGGGCTCACCTCCAGCCTTGTAATGCAGAGAGCAGGGCCTCTGCAGGCACTGCAGAGCATGCACGTAAATGTGAACGCTACAAATGGCCTGATCTCATTCTTATTTGCCAGAAAATCAGCTCAAAGGCCACCAGCAGATCTCCTGGCTTCTCCAGGATCTGGCACCCAGACCTGTGTTCTTTCAGGTATCTGGCCCCAGACCTCTTGTCCAAGTCTTTTTGTGCTGCATCCCTGTTAAGCAGACATTCCCACTGTCCAGATGCACATGGCAGAGCGCTGTTCCTCTCCTCCTCTGCTCCTCATGTCATCCTGGAACTGTGAGATGAGCCCAACAGTGTCACTGGGGCACCTGTACATCCCTTGCAGCACTATTTGTTCCCAAGGACTCTTCCCTAACTGTTTAATTAGTCCCTAGAGCAATTAACTATGTACCATTTGTTGTTCCCTTTCAGTTGATATTGACCTGGTGGGAACTGGGGGACCCTGAGAGGTTTGACACATCACAGCATTACAGGGACCCCAGGGAAGAGGAACCACCTGTGACTTAGGCTTTGGTAACGGCCCAGGCAAGGGAGGATAAACCAGCCCCAACCCCCTGGTTTTAAATCCTGAGCCAGGAAGACTGGAGCTGGTCTATAATGGTGCTTTTCAGCTCCTCTCTGGCTCTCCAGTGTTCATGGGACCTGTGCACACACCTCCCCTCAGCCATCCCAGTGGCAGGAAAAGGGAGCCAGGCAAAGTGTATCAAGCGTTGTTTGCCAAAACGTGTCTAGCCAGAGACAGTAGGATGATGGAAAGGTAATTCCTAGGGTCCCTCAACCAGCACCAATCCTTCCCTGCACGCGGTGGCTGAGGCTGGGCTGCAATCTCATGTGTGGAACTTGCGATGGTGTGCGCAACTGGGCCATCTGCGTGGCCAAGGCGCTGCTGTGCTCTCACCAGCCTGAATTTCCCAGTCAGGTGTTTCTAGGATGAGAAACCCTGGGAATTTTTGATGGCATGCTAAAAAATTAATACCCAAATAACCCCCTTAAAGGTCTTCCTCTGACGTGCCATTGCTCTTAATTCAGAGGCTTGCTGCAGCCTTAGTCCGTGATTTTTCCTCTAACCCATATGTTGGAGCTGACCTCAATGGGAGTCAGATGCAGGGACTCCTTCCCTGCCCAAAAGCATGATACAAAAGGTGCCCTTTCTACTCAGGTGCTGCGTGTCGCTCTCCAACTGGTACCATTACATACCTAAAGAAATGCCAGTTCTTGCAGACTGGTGGATTTGAACATGTCAGCATCGCTAAACACTCTGTTTAGAATTTTTAAACGTTTAATTTGTAGTGATGGAGACTAAATTGAGAATTAAAACCATGCGCATCAGTCCCAAGGGAGTTCCCCCCTTCCCTCCCACTCCATCTGGAATGAAGAGGCGTTGGAATTATACATGAATTAATGAATAAGTAATAGAGAGTTCACACAAATAAATTTCAGATGCAAGGTGTTTTTTTTAAAAATCATCCACAAGTTAATATTTATTTATGTAACTTGCAGAATTCCAGCCAATGGCTGCATAAATATTAATTACTAATTAAACTTTAATACCAAAGCAACACCCTTGCATTTTCTAAATGTATGTATTAAAGCCATCATTATTTGTTTGGAGAATTGGGTTTGTTTGGGACTTTGGTCAAGCAGTGACAAGAATACAATTTTAGAGCAAGAAACAACCTGGGTTAATCTTGCTTTTTGCTTCGATTGCAATTGCTCAAAGAGAGGATGAATTAATTTCTTTTTTTTTTCCTCCCATGAGGAGATGATAACAAATTTAAAAAGAGCCCTCGGCAAAACGAAGGCATCACTCTACTCCCAGTTGTGCACCCCCGCTACATTTTTGACTGATTTCCAATACAAAGAGGAGGAGGAGAATGGATTCTCAGCTAGTCAGCCCGGCTCTGCTGGCTGCAGTAGCCGTACTCATTAAGACCAGCTGATTCTCTGGCCTGTGGTGGTAGTTTAGTGTTTACGTGCCTGAAGGCTCACCTGAAATTGCCATTTTTGCAGGCTGCCATGACTCCTTTTATATTAACATCTTGGGTCCATAAGTCCATAATGCCCCTGTTTACCACTTTTTGGTGCGTGTTGCTAAACCCACCTGGGAAGGAGGTTTTCAGAGATGAGCTCTCTGCCTCCGCAAAGAGAGTGAAGGTGAAAAGCTGGTGAGTCCCCGCAGAGCCGTGGCTCAGCTCTGAGCCTTCCCTGCGGCGTCTCGCACCGCTTCACCGTCTGCTCTGTCTGCTGCCGTTTCGCTGTGTGTCATCTCACTGCTCTGAGGTGCTTGCGAGGGCTTTCCAGCGCCATGGTTAAACCAGGTGTTGTCCCCATGTGATCCAGGCTGGCTGCTGTTCTCCTGATTCCCAAGCGGCTCTTGCTGGAGCCTTGCTGTTATTCGGGACCTGTGGGGTTGTGGCTTCCTTAGGCTCAAGAGAGGGAAGCAGGTGAAGTAGCCCTTGACATCAAGGGCCTGCGACTGAAGGACATGGGTGGCACTACAGCTGGGAAATGGGTAATTTTGCTGAGCTGTGGCTTCAGCAGCGCTTGAGCTCGGGTGGTGTATCATGAGGTGAAATTGCCAAGTGGCGCAGCAAACATCTAAGGGGTAAATAGACCTAAGATGTCCCAAGAACCGAAAGCACCTTTGGGTAGAATGTGGTTTATAGGTATCTATGAGTTTTTAAAGGGGAGAAAAAAATATTCAAGCCAAAAAGAGAGCTCTGACATTCTCTGTAATCTCATGAAAACTCTTGGTGGTATTGCCTGGGGTGCACCCCTGTTCTGGGTGAGTCAGGGAGGTCCAGTTGCACTATGGTGTGGGTTTGGATTTGAGCTTTGGAGCTTCCTTCTTTTAAGTCAGTAATTACAGACTAAAGCTAGTGAGACCAACCCTGAGTAAAGCACATCAGGCCATTTCATCCTTGCAGGGAGTCAGGGTCTGCCTCCTGGTACGGTCCCACTATGATCTCCCGACCCCATGGTCTGTTGTAACTATGGTCTTGGAAGTCAGTGAGATGAGTCCCAGTGCTCACCAGGATGCGCCTCTGTGAGCTTTTGAAGGCTCAGGGCTTTAATAAGGATAGGGAGCAGATAAAACATTTATTGCAGTACTCTTATCTTGGCCCTCATTTAATTACAGGGACACTACTGGTTAAAGAATTTAATAAGCAATTTTCTTACCCATTTTGAGATTGATGGAGCATACAAAGACATGAGTTGATTAAAAGCAGCCAGGCTTCACCCAGTATTCAGAGATTAGTAATCTGTAAGGTCTGAAAAATCAAGTGCATGACTTAGGCTTCTATGCAATAGCCCCAGATATCTCCCCAATGAACTCCCCTGGATGATGTGTGCTCTTTGGTTCAATAACAGTGGATGGCCTTTGAGTGTGTCCATTTTAAGTAGAAGGAACAAACAGAGACAGAAAATAAATTAAGATGGTTACAAGCACAAGTGCAGAAATTTAAATGTAAAACATTGAAAATGTACCAGAAGTAATAAAGACAAACCAGTGATAGGACTCTGAGCGGGAGCCCTGGCTAATTTTGTACTGCAAAGATATAAAAGAAAATCAATATGAAAAAAAATGAGACCTTTAGCACAGAACCTTGTTAAATGGCGTATGCGACAATTTAAAAGAAATAACTTGGAAGTTAGAAATGCAGCATAGAAACATCTGAATAATTGACATTTAAAGAATTAACATAAAATTATTCCAAGATAGCGATGAAAGTAGTCAAGCACTCTTCTAATGCCCATGTAAAACCCAGCAGCTTTAACAGTGGACCCTCAACCTTGAATGCATCTGCTTAATGATTAGCCCTGTGTCCCGGCTCTCTATAGGCAATATAAGCACTCAGTAATCTGTGGATGAGCCCGTTTAGATTAGACGTTTTCCCTTGTCCTTGGCCTCACTATTAGGTGATGAAATGGCAGGCCAACCTGAGGCTTGCTCTATCTCTGCTCTTACTGGAATCATGGGCAAAACTCTGGATGGAAAAACAATTAAATCAGCATTGCTTAAGTAAGCCACTGCTCTTCTGGAGAATGGCTTTCTCTGTCAAACATTGACATAAACAAATATAAAATGCTATGGTGTTACCGTGCACCTTCATTGATCCAAGTCTTTATTTCAATGTGGTCCTCTCCTTTTAATGCAATGTAAAAGATCTTAATTAAACAGATACTCATTATTTAAGCAAAAGCAACGTTAAAGTCTGTCCTACATTTCTTTTCAGTTAATTCTTCATTCTGCATCTACAGCAGGCAAAAATCAGGAGACAATACCAATGCTGGTGCGCGAAGTTCAAAAGATTTCTGTGTTTTAATGACTGTGCACTGATCTTGAGTTGGTTTTTGGGTTTCCCAGGCAGTTTTGGACTGGCACAGCCAAACACCAGACCGAGTGGCAAGGATCTTTAAATATGCAATAAAGTGAATGTACTCTAGTGCAATGAAACACTGATGCCCACACTGATGCCTGCGCAACCAGGCCAGCTGTGAGCTGGTGTTCACAGAACCAAGCCCTCCATCCTTCAGGCAGTGAGATTAAGGCTCTCTCTTTACTGTGTGACTCCCAACAAGGCTCAGAGTAATGAGCCACTGCACTGCCAACTTCTACTGTCTCCTTTCCTGTGTACACAAAGAGCAGTTGGCTCTCGCTGACACAGGCAGTTCAGGGAGCAGAGGATGGGAGGTGTCCTTCCCCATGGCAAGGTGGCTGGAACTAGGTGGTCTTTCCAACCTAAACCGTTCTATGATTCTGTGATTCTATGATCTTTTAACTACTTTGATCAGTGCAAAAGAGATTTTGTCCCTCACTCAGATGAAGATTCCCAAGTGGCTGAGGCTCAGCATCCATCAAACCTTCTCTCTCTTTAATAAAATATAGACCATACACCTAAACCCTATCCTGTAACTGCTGAGCTTTTTGTGGTGAAGTGGTGCAGACAGCATAACATCTGAGCAAAGATAATACCAAAGAGGCCCTTCCTGAAGTTGGGATTCAGGCTACCTGCAAACTCCGACATGCCTCAAGGACTCCTTTGCACAGCCTTCACAGTCGTAGGGTTATCTTCAGAACTAGTGGGATGTTGCTAACCAGGAGATTTTTTTTAATTACAGATCTGTGGAACAAGGCTGACAGCTGATGCGCTTGATACCTGATATGACCCCAGCACCAAGTCATGCCTAAACCAGAGTCCCTCTCTCACATGGACTATCCAGCTTCTCTGTGGGCTCAGACTTCAGCTATTGCATTTAGGACACATTGCCTCTCTTGCCTGTGTTTGACCTCTTATTTTTCATCACACTTGCAGGAACCTGCGTATTTTTGAGATCTTAGCATTCTGTGAAATGTAGGTTTGGCCCCTGGGTTTACTGGTTACCAGGAGAAGACCTATACGCAGTGGCAGGATTGCAGCCTTCTTGTTCCTGTGAGAAACCAGCCCAAAAAGGAAGCCAGGAGCACTGTCATGCCTGGAGGAGTCAGGAACAGTCCCATGGCTTTGCTTACGTGGGGAAGAGAGTCAAAGCCAGGAAAGAGCAGCATGCCTCGAGCCCGGGTGTGTGCCGCCGCTGTAAGCTCAGGCTGCACTGCAAAGCCCTTGCAAAGCCCAGGTACAACCCTGGTGCAATGGATGGAGCCAGGAAATCCCGAACCATGAGCATTGTACTCTATTTTCCATTTCTTAGAACTCGGATAACATATTCAAAGAGGTTTATACCAATATTTTTGTCTGCTTCCATTTCCCTTTTTTTCCTTTTGCAACTACTATATACATCCAGGACTGGTTTTTTACCAGGCATGGGATTTTTCTCCCCTTTTTTCCCTTTTCATAAGCACAGTTTTTCTAATTATCTGTTTTAAGAAAAAGATGGATCTCTCCAAATCTTAAGTTTTACTCTCTTTTACTTGAAGCTTTGTGAGGTCTAGCTCTCTGTTTCACAGTTTAGATGACCTGGGGACCGGGATGTGTAAATTATTCAATGATTTAACTGAAATATCAAAGGAGTTTTTATTGATTTGCATATAAAAGTTATGAAACCCAATATATGGCACAACAGACAAATTAGTAGGCCATAAAAAGCATGAGTGAATTACTGTTTTATTAAAGCTTTAAGATAACATGCTGTAGTATCTGAAAATAAAGGTCAAAAGGAAAAAAAAAGGAAAATTTAAATGTGTGCACATTAATGGACTGGGGAATGTGGCTTTACTAATAACTTCTGTGCATAAAAATTTATATTTTTCAACACAGCAATCATTTCTTTTACTCTGTTGGGTATTTTAAATGTGCTCCTGTGTATATAATATTAATTTAGTCATAAAATAAAAGGCAGTAATTCAGACAGTAGCCCATGTGAGCTATTAAATTCAAAGTACCGTGTGAAGTATTTGTGGTTATGATTCCTCGCAGTTCTGGATAAGACGCAAACAAACCATTCCTGACAAGATGAAAGTGTTTGTTTTCAGACTACCTGCCCGTGCTCAGCTCTGGGTTTCTGCATTTCCTTCACCAGCACTGACACCATCTCTGATTAGGTTGTTTGTGTATAAATTATGAGAATGTTCCTTGAAAAAAAGCACAAAATGAGGATTTGTGCAATAGCCATGCTTTTAAAGGGGGATTGTATGTTCTCCGAGTCTATCTAAACTAGCTGATGTTATAGTTCACTTCTTTTTATGCTACATCAGCGAGCTTTGCTGCCTCAGGAAGTGAAAAGATGGTTTTGCTTGTCCTGTTCATTCACTAACGTGGGGTTGAGAGTTAACCAACAGCAAATGGGCTTGACTGCGGAGCCACTCAGCTGTGTAAAACATTTTCATGTTGTCTCTCTGAAAAGCTTGAAGCAAGTATTCCGACTGCTGCAGCGGCAAATTAATACACAGCAATTAATCAAAATGCTTCTCACTCACTTTCTCTGTGCATGTGCTCTTGCATTAAGTCTTGGAGCGTGTGGTTGTTCTCCTGTTAAATGCGTCTATGCTGAGACTCAACGCAAGCACTTCTCAGCAAGAAGAAATTAAGCCTGGACTCAGGCTGAATCCTTCAGAGCCTTGGCTCGGCACCTGCAGCTCACCTAATACATATCTGTCACCGTCCAGTCCATGCTACCCATGCAAAGACTCAGAGATTCCTGGTAAAACCTTCTCTACGGCTTGTCTCTAAATTAGGATATATCATCACGTAGCATTTCAGAGCCATCTCCCACGTGCCTCAGAGAGAGATCCTGTTCTTGACCCCCCTTCCCTCCCACCTCCATACAGAGAATCCAGGCTCAAATCTGCTGCTGGAAATAGCTCCTATTATGAGGGAGTTTGCAAGGAAAAAAGGATTTCCATGGGTCCTCCTTCCTGCAACTCACAGCTCAGAGGCCACATATCAGCATCTCCTCTAAAGCCATGTCTACACAGAGTACACTTGTGTGGGGCAGAGGATATGCATTTGCCATAGCTGCAGCAGTTACACAGCTCCTCAGTTCCGTAGTTCCCAAAAATAACTGTGTGGCACGAATCAAAGACAGCCGGTAACACAGTAAAAATTATTTCCTTCCTCCAACACTTCCTCTTGCCAGCTAGGGGCAGTTTTAAAGCAGTTGGTGAGTTCAGTGCATGATTTGCATGCTTGATCCTCGGCCAAGGCACAGCTGCAGCAAGAGTTGGTAGCAAGTTTGCTTGCTGCTGCCTCTGTCTGCTGGCTGTAAAAGAGGGGACAAGTGGGTTTCTGCAGATGTCACAACAGGATGGATAATCATGACCCTTCTGGCAGACCTCAGAAAAGCCCCAGCTGTGCGTACAACTCAGTCTTTCATAGCCATGTGACAGGGCTGGTGGCTTGGCCCTGACTGCTTCCAGCAGTGCCAGCCCAGCTCGAGTTCCTCCACAATGCCCTAGGCTCAACCTGGGAGCTTCTGCTCTGCACAGCCTGGCATCCTTGTGGTCAGAGCCGCTTGGGCCAGCCTGAATCTGCCATTGTAGCTGTGTTCATTGACCCCTGCACCTCATTGTCACCTTCCAGAACACCAAACAGTCTTGCAGGATATGAGAAATTCATCCCTCCTGTCAACCAGAGAGGAGAAGGATGGCTGGATGTCCATGCCAGTACCCCAAGGACTCCTGAGCCAGCAGTGTTCCCAGACGACTGGTTCTGTTTGTCCTGGGATTCCCATCCTGCAGAGAAACATGGGAGAGCCATTGCCAGTATGCTGGAGGTGATCTGAGGGCAGCTGTTTTTGGTATTTGTTGGCTTCACTGAGGAAGAGATCACAGCTTGGCTGGGGAAATCAGTGCAGGCCACCCGCATACCTAAAATGATGGGTTAATTCACTGCCAGGAGAGAAGAGATGTGTGTGGGCAGGCACAGCACCCCCACATCTGTGGTGAGTCAGACACCCCAGAGATTCAGCCGGCAGACGATGAAAGGGAGAAGTAGGTCAGAGCAGACAAAGACACCGAGGGATCCATCTGCCGGATCAGACAAACTGGGGGATGGCAGCGGAGGGTGTATCTGACCTCCTGCATGGTTGATATGCAGAGTAGCAGAGAGAGCGTTCATCATCCCACGGCCTGGTAGAGGGGTGATGTTTAATGACTGGCATCTGGAAAAGCAGGTAGCAGGCTGAAAGGAAGGTGCATGATAGGGCTCCACCTGGTCAAATAGTCAGATAAGACTGCAAAGCGATGGGGAGTCCTTTAATTATGTGCTTGCCGCATCAATTAGTAAAGGCAAAAGCATTGGCCTGTCTAATTTAATTGGCAGAGCTAGTGAGGAGGGCATCTGACATGGGCACCCTCAGCCTCCCTGGGGGCAAGGCAAGCCCAAATGACTCTGAAGTTGCAGGAGAAGTGCTGTGGCACAGCTTGCCGCCTTCATGCTGATGTGTTACTGCGCTTAAAGGCAGCTCCTGTGATGGGAGCAGCTGAGCTCCATACAGTCCCTGGCCATGAGGTCTGGAAAGTCTCACTTGAAGCTGGTGAATATGCACAGAGTGAAATACATGTTTTAGAAACCAAGGCTCCAGAAAGGAAAGGTCAGCCTTTTAAACAAAAGGCATTTCCTTTTCCCTGGCAATGCTAATGCAAGGTGTAAGTTGTTGTATCACTTGTTTATTTACTTTCTTTGCCTCCTTGGCAGGCTTGGGGTGTTCCAAGCCTCAAAGGGAAGCAGATGCTTTTCCATGGAGGATGCAGCCTCCGGGGTTTGTCAGTGCTCAGGAAAGTGAAGATGAGCCAGGTCTGAAGCAGGTGCACATCATTTCAGGTCAGTTAAATACCTACAGGGATGTTCTCAGTCAGGCTTCAAGTGACATAGTTTCTTGCCACTTCATTCTCTTCACAGGCTTAAAGTCATTCCTGCTGATGATTTGTCTTGATTCTTCTGGCTGTCCCCCGAGCCACTGCCTTCAGCTGCAGGAAGAAGGTCTGGTTGCTTTACACGTGTCTAAGCCTGTACCTTCACCAAGCCCCGAGACAACACGGGAGTGATGGATAATTATATCCTCCTTTCTCTGGTAATGGAAAACCAGCACAGGCATTTGAAGATGGTCCCAATGGTAGGGTGGGTGGGAGCTTGGTGCAGGAGTCAGGGTGGCTGGATGAGCCAGAGGGAAAGCAAGGGCTGGGTGAGGGACTGCCCATCAGACAGAGCTGGCATGGACATGGCAGTGGGGTCAAGCGGGAAGGCTGGCATCAAGGTATAAATAACCGTCTGGACATCATACCAGAAGAGTGACAAGTAGGGGAACATGTCTTTCAGGAGGCCCTGACTACATGGAAATGGAATTAAATCAGCGAGCAAGAAGAAGTTACTAGTCCTGCCTTGTGTCCAGTGGGGTTGGGGAGATGTGCATGAACCTAGGAGATTAGGAAGGAGACTGAGGTCCTTCCTTCATCAAAGGATCAAGAAGTTTAACAAGAAGTGGTTCTTCCAAAATATTTTTCAGAGTTAAGTCCACTGATGATCTCTCCCTCTGCTGTGAAACTCTCCTTATGGCACTTTGAATGAATTACCATCAAAAGGTGGAAGTTTTCAGCCTGTGTAGAAACGCTTACTGATGAAGAGCAATGACAAAACAGCTTGGCTGATCAGCTGATCAGTGTGCACCTAAAATTATGCAGATCCCTAAAGGATCTGTTCAGCCATGATCTCATCTGACAGTGGGGTTTTGGCAACAATAACAGCTTGTCTTGACTCTGGGACTTTATTCTCAGCTGCTTTGCATATCTTATATTTGATAGTACTAGAGCAAAAGGAGTGTAAAATGCAGCTTTTCCCACTTGAGAAAGGCTAGTTACCCATTTCAAGTAGATTTAAAATGGTGATGTGCAATGCAGCACAGTGGATGATGCTCTGAAAACCCATCACCCCAAGAAGTAGATCTCTTTAAGCAAGAGAGTGAAAATAAAAGCGTATTTTCTAAGTGCTGAGACTTCTCAGGAGAGCAAACAGTAGGAGCAGTGGCTGGGAGGCTGCCCACTTCAGTGGGAGCGGAGCTGGGCTGCTGCTAACTGCTCTGAACAATCCTGACCAAAAAAATGGGAACATCAACATACCCCCTGCAGCAGGAACCAGGGTTTCTCCTGTATAGATGTTCCTGTACAATAGAGAAAACAACTTGTTTGATGAGGGATATTATATTTACAGCTCCAGAAGGGGACGTTGATGTACTTGGGGCTGGGTTGTTATGACCCTCCATTCAGCCTGTCCACTCTCTGCACCCCAGTGCAGGATGTGCTACCGGCACAGCAGCACCCGACTGGGGCTAAGGGAGGCTGTGGTGACTTCTCAACACCTCCATGCACAAAAAAAAGAGGGATGCTGTTCGGCAGGGTGCCACAATAACCTGCTAGATGAAACGTCCACGTCCTACCCCTCCCCTAGGTACTGAGCTTGCTGGTTTGTGTACGAAAAACCAAAACCCAAAACGAAAAAGCCAAAATTTGCCAGTGCTTTTGTTTGCATAAACTTTCTAGCTCTGCCTGGAGCCAACTCGACCCAACTCATTGTGTTTTGTGGCTTTTCCTGAGGGTGCTCAGCTACTGGGGTGACAAGTGTCCTCTCTGGGGTAGGCTGGAGATGGTGGGGAGGGCTGCTGTGGGCTGGGAGCAGCAGAGGGGCCTGTCACGCAGCTTGGAGCTCTTAGGTAACCACATCACACAGTCCCCATCTCGTATCTGCATAATCCATCACTTTTAAAGACATTTCCTTATATCGGTTAATATAAAATGTTGTTCATTGTGTCAGCCAGCAGGAGGTTTCATAGGTCCTTTAGGCAACTTAAACAGTGATTAATCAAAAAAAGCCTCCACCTTCTTCGTGCTGTTAATGCTGTTGTTAGGTTGCAGGCAGCATAATTTATGGCATTTCCTGATCCTGTTAGCTAGGATGTCTGATTAATTTTGGCTCTGGGATTAAGTCAGCAAAAGAAATTTGACTTCCCCAAGCAAGTGATATATATCATCCACCCAAGTGCAGGAGGGACAGAACACTATCTTTCTGCCAACGTTTTTATTGTGTCCTCGACTATAGCCAGAAGGTGGCATTATGTACTCATTTTATTACTACTGCTGGCTGGGGACTGACTTGATTTTAAAGCCCAGGACACGGTCAGTTTCTTGATCTTGACATGGAAGGGAGAGCATATGATCATGGAGACTCTGCCCCTGCTTCCTGACATGGACCACAGTGTGCAAGTTGTCACATTTCTCATACTTTTTGCTCCAGATAATTCAGAAAATGACATATCAATGACAATTATTAGCCAGGATTTTGCCTTTTACACATTTTTCATTCTTGGTGGTTGGGTAACTTTTTTGATACTACTGTTTCATTTTGTCCTGTTGCTTATATCTTGTCTGTACTTCTTGGGGCTAGAGAGCAAAGTTGGGGGATAATACAGATTTTTCAGTTCTTCCTTTCCTTTCCTTCTGATAGAGGGCTCTTCTTTCATTTTTCTTTTTTTCCTTATTATGGACCTTTTTATCAAGCAGGCAAAGGATCCTTTAGTAGCACAGGGAATTTGTCAGCTGATGAAACAGTCTTGTCTAAGTGCGTTTCTATGAGGTAATTTGAGCCACTTTCAAGGACATAGATACAACACGAGTGTCTTCATCTCGTAGCACAGCATTTGGTTACGTTGGATCCCTACTCTGGGAGGGCTGGCAATGCCCATGCTGCTCTCCATGGGTGCAAACAAGGCACGGCTATGGAAAACACCACGCTCCTCTCCTTGTCTGAGCCCATCATCTCCATTCCTTCATTTTGGGTAGCAACATGTGGTTTACAGATTGAAGAGCTCTGTTCGCTCCATTCTGCAGGATGATAGGAAAGGGGGAAAGTCATGCAGATCTCAGGCTGCTGCGACTGATTCAGCCTTTTGATGGAAAGTTCAAGAAGAAATCTCCATCCCATCTTGGCCTTGCAAGCCATAAGGAAAGGCATTTCCACACTGCAGCTGGAGGTGTGGCTGCAGCCTGGAAAAACGCAGCAGAGATCTGGATCTGAAACTGTCCAGAGGACTCTATTGAGAGGTGACTGTAACCCTAAGATGCTGCAGTTCATATTCTTGCTCCATTAACTCTGACAACAGGCTTCTGAGACCAGAATTTTCTAAACCTGGCTTATAAATCATGCTGGTAAAAATGCACTGGGATTTACTTGTGCGTAGCGCAGAGCTCCGCAAATAAAATTAACCCTTTGTGCAAGGACTGCAGCTAGTGTGAAGCAGATGCTGGGCACTTAGTGTTAGACTGCTCAAATTTTGCGCTGGGTTTGTGGAAACCCAACAGCTGATACTGTGTGCCTTGAGCTTTGGATATTCAACTACTCCCTGGCCGGACCCAGACAGATGAGAAGTCAGAGCCAGAGGTGGGATGAGACCAGCCCCAGCCTGGAAACTGTTATAGGCACGTCAACACTGGACTATGACTGAACCATCCACTTTGCTTCCCAGCAACTAATGATGCTCAACAGCTTCCAGCCCCTAGCTGGGCTTACACCTGCCTGCTCAGCACTGTGGACCTTAGTAGTGCTTGTACCCAAAGGGTTACTCTACCCCTGAAGAGATCTGTTTTCCAGAAGCTACTAAATACTCTTTTGTCCTTTGTGAAAATATGAGCCTTTAAAAATAACTCAGATGGTCACACAGAAAGAGACCTTCTTGAAATAATGAATTGTTTTTCAAAACCTTGATCTTAGTCTCTGAAAGGATGCTACCTTCTGCATAACTCAGACAATCCTACCAGATCCGTGTAAATTGAAGCCATGCCTGTGCACGTCTCTGATGTGTACACGCTTTTTGTAGCACCTGCGTGACAAAGCCACAGCAGCTCTGCAAGAGTGAACTGGGTCACCTCCCACCTTCTGCATCAGCAGCAAAACTGGGAGCTCAGTTCTGGTGGCAGGACCTTTATCAGCGGTGATGAATGGCAGAGGGGATTTTCATCTCTTTGATTAATTTTGTAAGGCTGACAGTTAGAAAGAACACATCTTGACTCTCGCGTTCGGAGGTTTGAGTAAGAGAGTCCTTGGGAGGTCTGCATGGTAACGTTACTTCTCCAATACCCAAACCTCGAGCTCTCGCAGCTCCTGTGTGCCCGAAGGTGGGAAGTGGGCATGCAGCTAAGCCAGCAGGCTTGGGGAAACCACACTTGTGCTGCTCAGGCTGAGAAGAGAAGCACTGATGGATCTGAAGTCATTGCCTTTGTAAAGAAAATATCAGGGCAGGAGCAGCCCATTTTGCTCACAGGAAGAATCTCCTTTGCTTCTGTGAGATGTTTGTTAAAAAAGAAAGGCAGGATAGATTTGACCTCTGTTTTGCTAGGTGTTTACTGGTTTGAGAGGTGGAGGTTTGTGCCCCAGGAGCTGCTGCGGCTGTGCCTTGGCTGGGGAGGAGGGAGGCAGACTGCAGCAACTGGAGGGTATCACGAGCACTGTGGGCAGCACGAAGTGAAGCAATAGCTGGACAAAGCCTCAGAGTGAGGCTTTTAAGCCTGAAGTATGTGAGCTTTTCTTTTGCTTCTCACCTCCTCCTTTCTGCTGTGGTTCACCCGTTCTGCCTGCCTTTACCCCAATACCTGCTCCTGAGCATCACTGTCCTCAGTGAACCAGGTCACATATATAGGGTATTTCCTTGCTTTTCCTTCTGCCAAACCCAGTTATTCCTCACTCAGCTCATCCTTCTCTCACCCTCGTGCTCTCCTCTACAGCCACAGTAAGGAACTGGCTACCTCCTCTTGGGATATCTACCTATGGTCTGGGTCTGAACATCTTTTATTAGGGCAATGCAAATCTAATGTTGCTCCACTGCTCCAGAGAAACTAGCTCCTGTCCCCGCTTAGGGCACTGTGATCTTCTTCTTTGTGCTCCAAGGGCAAAATATGTGAATAATATGTGATATTTCAGCTGGGAATCATTCTATGAGTCTATGGGACCATGAACTCAACAGATGAAGGAGCCTCCAGTACCTCCACAAACACGGCGTATTTTTCTCCCCTTTATGGCAAAAAAAATAATCTCAACTAGGTTACAAGCAGTGTAGCATGATGAGCAAAAAGAAGGAATATGCCAATTTTCTCCCAGTCCCATGGGATGCTGTGGGCTCCCTGTGGGACTTCAGACACTGAGTGATCTTGCACTTCATTTCTTATTAGACTGGGGAGTCCCAGGCACAAATCCTAAAGAGGGCAGCAGAATCAAACCCAGACCTCTTGCCTATGGCTGTCTGAAGCAATGCTGGTGCTGCTAATTGAATGTGCTTTATGTGTGAGTGCAGTTCAGTACATACAACCAGAACATGCTGCGTATCGTTTGGTGATATACAAACCGACTGGGACAATTTACAATGGTGATTTTTCCACTGACGGGTAAATTAATGCTCTCTATTATAGGCATTTAATCAATGCCAGCTCCCTAAGTCTCTAAACAGGCCACCAAGATAGAAGATTGATTGGTCTGAATACATCATATATAAACCAGGAATACTTCATAAGAACATAAAGGACAGGGTTGTTTCCCAGAGCCACAAAGACAGCTCTGTGGTAAGGACGAGTGTCAACGGCCTCCTAGTGAGACAGAGGGACAAGACTTGGGTTTGTTGTGAAATTTGGCTTGGTAGTTACACAGGTGGCCAAAACTCCAAAGATACCAATCCCCCACCCACTCCCCTTTATTAATGTTATTTCTCCTTTTATTTAGAACAATATAATGATTTGCTGCTTGGGTCAGGTGGGAGGCTAAACCTCGTTTCCAAGACATGGTTTGGGCACCCAGGGGTGGTTGGCAGAAAGGATTTGCTGAGGCCATGGGAAACCAGGGTCTCCCTGAGTGTGTGTGTGCTCTTAACTGGGACAAACATACAAACACAAGTGCCCTTGAAAGAGGTATAAACTGGCTCAATTTATCTCATGTAAGCAATGGGTTAAAGCAGACAGGGGGTCAGTTTGCATTGCTTCCTGACCTTTGCAAAGTCATTAAGCTGAAGTACTGAGCACTGATTTGATTTTGAAACCAAGACCCATCTTCCTAAATCAGTAGGGTAAAGTATACCTTTTATTATTATGGCAAAACACACCTCTAGTTACATAAATAAAAAGGGAACACATAAAGTGATGGTCACTCTGTTGGGATCCTCAGCCCAAACTGCCTGTGAAAGCCAGTGAGGCCAGCGAGGCTCGAGCACTTAAACCTTAATCATGCTTAAAATAGGATTTAAGTATCTGTGTGCTTCAGAAGTTTATTTACTTTGGTTTCTCTCAGGTCTGTGAGATTGCGATTAGGAAATCAGGCTAACTTCACAGCTGGAAAGATTGTCACCATATTCATCCCAACTGGATGGCCCAGAGCCACTCAGTTTCTGCTGATGGAAAGCCACAGAACTCAATAAATAAGACCTGATGTCTTGAAACTTCATTACTTTACACCCCCAGAGTATCTTTTATATGCCACTGAAATTAAGGAGGAAAGAAGAGTTTGTGGTAGTGTTTCTGGGGTAACAGGGAAGTAGTAGCATCCTTTTGATATATTCTGACTTAGGTCCTGCACTGCTCCTGAGTTCAGTCCAGGGATCAGCACAGGTTTTTATCCTTAGTCCTGAAATCCTCTGCTTTGTGAGCTGGTTTATCTTCTCAATAAGGCACACGAGAGTATCATTTACAGCCCAGTAAATTCATACCTCGCGCATTTGGTGGCACACGGCCTTCAGGCTCCCGATTAACAACACACAAGCGTGACTCTCTGCACTGTAACTCACTCTCTGTCACAGCTTCTGGCTTAATTACAAAGCACTGAAAATGTGAAATAACAAAAATAATTGCTATAATAAAATAATGAAATAAAATATGCTTTGCTGAAATTAAAAAAAAGTATCTGTCCAGGCTGAAAGGTCCAAACATTAACCTGTGTGTAGGGACTATGATCTGAAGTACGTGACTGTAATGATGACTTCTGCTGGACTGCTCTGCTTTCAAGATCAGATCTTCATTGTATGGGGAATATGTCCTTACATTTGCATAACACTTCCAACAGATTTATTTGTCACTGTGAAAAGCTGAAATGTAACCCCCACTTCCACATTACTATAGGATATTTGACCGGTTTACAGTGAGCTAGACCTGGAAAAGAGCAGAGACTACATGCAAACTCATTTGCTGCATGGGTATCACCACTCCTGTGCCTTCAGGGCTGATTCGTTGTCTTGTTGAAACAAGCCGTGTGATGAAATCTTTGGAGCTGAGCTCAGCAGTGCTGATGACCACAGGGCACTATACGGCGCTGATTCTCCAGGTCACCTGCAGCACACACTGTCACTGTCACTGTAATGCCATAGGAGAAGGTCTGTGCAGAGAACCATATGGGCCACCTTGCAATAACGATGTTCTCTAGAAGCATCCACATGGAGTGTGTGAGTTGGTCTGTGCTGCCACATAGCACGAACATGAATGGGAGGTGTTCAGGCGTGTTTGGGGATGGTAATAGTTTCTGTATGTAAATACTGAAGTGCACATCCCTTCTATTTTTTAGTTCCCTGCTCTTTGAAGGAGAGTCCTATGTGAGTTGCTTTGTTTCACACCCCATCCCCCTGAATGCTGGAGAGAAGACAGCAAAAGCAGGGAGTGAGGAATGTGCCTGTGGATGCAAAGATAACGTGGACACCAAAACAGGTAACGTTTTAATTCACTTGCATTTTTTTGGCTTTGAAATGCAGGCTTTAAGACATCACCAACATGCATTTGAGTTCTAAAATCAGGCTTCTGAAATCGGCACCTGGGGTTTTTTTTTGAGCAACCAAATATGAGATTTGGTATCTCTTTTGCATTAATTGGATGTATATTAAATGTCATGAGGAGAGCTGTGTTCATTGTCAATGCAGTCAAGCAGGGCCAAATTTGTCTTGTTGACAGGAGCTAAGACGTTTGGGGAAACAGCGACAACAGTTGCCAGGGCACTGGCAGTCTCCATCCAAGAGGTGTGTCATGAAGAGGCATAAATTGGATCTGTAACATGCAAATCGTGTCTTTAAAAGCAAACTTAGAACTGACTGAAGCATCAACCTCTTTGCTACAGGCGCATCCAGAGCAGTATCGTCATGACTTACCAGTGGTGAACCTAAAATCTAAAGCAGTGTGGGAACAGGCAGCGCCACAGAACTGTGCCCTTACCTGGCAAAACACCAAGAGTAGAAATATTCCCGTTGTCCGCTCATCTGACAGACCTCCTACAGCAGTGCTTGGTAATTTTTAATACTGCTTTTCACAGAGATTAAATATTTTTCTTTAGGATTTTTGTGTTTTAAAGGGTTACACATGATCCCCGTTGTCAGACAGGCCCCAGTTCACCCATGGCAGAAGGAGCTTCTGCTTCTCCCTCAGTGTTATCTGGCCATGAAATAGCATTTGGGCATAGCAGCTACTCACTAGCCTGCAAAACCAAGAATGAGAATTGTGTTTAATGGGCCTTTTAAGTAATGCATGTACTCAGGATTTCACACGTTTCTGGCGTTACCACTGATTGTGTGCTGCCATGCAGATAACTGCGATTTGCAAAAACGCACAATTGTTATTAGGATTGACTCTTGCTATTATCCGTGTTTGTGTGTCATTTACAGTGAGAGCAGGTTTTAAAAGGTAATTAAGGGAAAAGCTTCACAGTTCTGGCCTGCTCTCATTCTTAACCATTGAAGTTAAAATAAGTTATAGCCACCAAATGTTATACCAGGCCTCGGTATAGGGCTGGGCTCATTAGAAAGCGAGTGTTTGACAGCACTACTGCCCTGGTAAACTCCATCGGCATATCTCTGCTAAACGTAGACTGGGGACAGCAGAATTCAGTCTTCTTCATGCAGCCCTGTGCCTGGTTTCCATCCCCACACACGTGATTCCCCTGAGTGCATGCAACAGTGGGTCTTCATTGCAGAATAAACCCAGCTGTAGATTTGTGCTAAACACCACTGTTCCTTATGGGCCAAGTGGACACTGGTTCATTAAGCAGAGAACACAGGAGTGCAGTGGCTCTGTTTCCACCCAAGCTAACTGAGACCCAGTGAAGGGAAAGTTTTTGTACTTATTCCACAGTGTTTGGAGCTTTTATGGCATCTCCATACTGGTCAGGAGTGCCTCCTGTGTTCACTCTGGCAGAGGTGTTCAACCTGGACCCTCTCTAAAGCTGCAAATAGAATTAAACCATGGAGTACAAAAAACACCCCTTGGGGACCTCCCCGTGTGTCACCTTGTGGGAGGCAACCCTGGTGCAGCTGTGTCCAGCTGTTTGTTCTCAGAGGAGATGCTGAAGGAGATGTCCAGGTGTAGCTGGCAGCATTTCCTCAAAGCTGCAGATCGTCCTTTAGAGTCATATTAGAGAGTGGCACTTGCCTTTGCACAGATAACAAGACATTTCATGTTTAGGATTATCAGATTTTCCAGCTACTCTGCAGAAACAGCTGTCAGCAAATCTGTGACAACAGATGTTGGGATGTTATTCAGTGTACTGTGTGCTAATCTACTGCTCTGCCCTCCCCAATTAGACAGTCATTTTTTGCTATCACAAGAGGAAGCTTGGACAAATACTGTTATAAGAATGTGCAGCAAAGTAGTCTGGGTCCTTCCAGAGCAAGGAGCCTTAGGCAGGTGCTAACTTTTCCAGTTAATTGACCTTATGTAAAGAGTCCTGTCGGGACAACCGTTTCATGCTTTGCTTTCCCACCACTCCCTGTGCATTGTCAGGGCAGATTGTCTCAAAAGAGCAGGGAAGAAACCTGTGGGGACAGGGACTCTTTGGAGGTGACATCAAAAGCAACGCACTGCCTGAGCTGCACTCCAGGAGTCTCCAGCTATGTGAAGGGCCTGATCCAGCTTGCAAGCAGGTTGGTGTAAATTGTGGCATACCTTGCAAGTACTGTCTCCTTTCTATGTGAGATATACCTTATGCCTTTGAGTATATGTGAAAGTATCCACCAGCCAATCCACAGGGCTAGCCGCTCACAAAATCCAGGCTCTCATGCTGTCCCTTGACATCCGAGCTGGAGCCTTGGAGATGGAGTTTTCTGGTGCTCAGCCACTAAAACTCAAACTCAGAAGAAGCATCTAATGTAGTCCAGTTTCATATACCTCCCTCTTAGCAGCAGAGCTGGTTTTAGCAGATCTCCCAACTCAGTCTTTGAAACTTAAAAGGTTCGAAGTCCCTGACTTGAACAGGGTCTTCCCTCTTTATAATCTGGAAACACACAGAGCCGGTCTTGCTAAGAGACGCTTGCTGGCTGAACTCGTGCTGGTGATCTTTGGGACTATGGCGTGATGTCCTTTTGTTTCCCTGTTAGATGAGTGTAACTCTTGGGTGAATTTGTACATGGGCAAATCCAACACATGATTTCTGCATGCTTACCTGTAATCGCATCATTGGACTGTCTGAATTTCAAAATATCATAGAGTTTGTACAGTCTGGCAAAGCTCCTTAGAAATCTCGGATATTTCTTTTCTCTGCAATTTTAAAATAAAATCCCAGACTAGCAGAAAGAAAATTAATTATATATTTTAACCCAAATTAATATTCCTGTATTATGGGACCATTACAGAACTGAGCTCACAGATGGAAAATTAGGAGCAAAAATGATGCTGATTTCCTGGATTTTCTCTGTCCAATACATATAGAAAAAGCTGCCTGTCACCTGGCTTGCAACATCTATGTCTGCCTCTGAGCCGGTCATGCAAGGCCCTGGCTACAGTGAATGGAAAGAAGGTATTTAAGGCCATGGTTCATATGATCTATTTTAGAATGAGATGAATGATTCCTTGGAAGTGCTTCTGTGCCTGAAGATGGAGTCAAGGTGACTTAGATACAGAAGTCACATTGCTGACTCCTCGTTTCAGTCAGATAAATCCTGCTTGTGGTGATGATGTAACTGGGTTTAGAAAAATATTGTAGAAAAACACAAAACAGAGAAGGAAAGGCTATATTTATATTGCACAGCATTTTGTACTGACTTATTATTAAAGATAAATAAATGTTTTTAAAAACAACACGGGTCTCTCAATAGAATCATCTGTGTGAGCTGACAGGAAAGGTCTACAAAGTACTATTTCATAATGTCTGGTGAGGATGCTGTGTTTGCCTTGATCTGGAAAGAACTGCCCCTGGAGAGGAAGAGGAGGAAGCAAGATACAATAACTATGGTTTCTGAGAAACTTTGCAAGGAAATGAAACAATAACAGAGTAGAAGATCAACAATTCCAGGTAAACGACATGCCAATATGTTGACTTTACATGTATGGGAGTTTTCACCCTTACATTATTGAACTCCCATGGCTAATGCTGTGATTAGTTTTCTTCTTCCAAAACAAGTTAGAGATTAGCTGCAGTGTCTATGGAAGGGATTGATAAGAATTCCCATATTATATATGAAAAACTAATGATTCTTTTGGTGATATTCTGGATAAAAAGTTCCTTCTTTTCAATTTCCATGTGAAAATATACCAACATATCTTTTTTCAGCAGTGCCTGGGATAAGCCTATACCACACAGCAAGGCTGTTGCTATCCCAAAAGGAACTCCTTTGCACATGCTTGTCATGGTAACTACTGCAATTCTGCTGACTCTTGCAGTTTTATCCCACATTCACATTTGCATTGATTCAAAAAGCTTTCAGCTCCAGTGAAAAAAACATCTAGTTTCAGCTTCCATCCCCTTCCTTCCTTGTGATCATTGTGACCAAACCGGTGATTTCCTGCTTGGTTTCTACCCTGGTAGAATTCAGGTTTAGAAAAATAGTTTTGCTGAGGCCATAACCAGAAGATGTTCTGCTAAAGTATGGCTGCTCACTGTTTATGGTCCTGACAACCTCCTATTTCAGAGGTGGTCATTGAGTCACAATCCCATCTCTCTTTAACATAAGCTGCGAGCCTACAACAAACGGCTATCACAACTCATAAATGCACAGAGGGCTCATAAAATTACAGCTGGAATTCATAAATTGGCTGTAGGTCTTCCCCAAACTGTCACAATGTGATGGTCTGTTCTGTCTGCCTTCATGGATGCTCTCCCTAACCTTCTCTCTCCCCCTTGACCGAATGCTGGCCAGACAATCCCTTCTTTCAGGATGCACAATGCAGTACTTACACTGAGATTTGTTTTATTTCATTCTGCTAAGCTCACTTACTGCTCTGTCTTGCACAGAATACAAGATTACCCTGAAGAATAAAATAAAAGAATTAATTGACATTTTAATTAATTACAACTTTTAATTAATACTCACCAGGGTGACAAGTGTTCTGGAATGCAAAACAGGAGTAATTCCTGAGGAAAAAAGGGAAAGGCCCTGCAGTTTGTGTTCAGGTTAAATGCAGACATTGTAGCTGAATATATGATTATATCAGGTATCTGCTGACTCCGTCAGTGCCTGAAAATTTGCTCATTTTAAAACAGCATGGATGGTTCTTTATTAACAATATATGGGCTGTAAGCAGGGCTCAGAGGCAGAGCACACTGACTGAGTAGAAATCGTAGTCCATAACCTAAACAACTCAATGTCTAAAAACCTTGGTTGAGCTCAGGCACCATACCACAGAGAGAGAGGTCAAGGGATGGACATGACAGGTGCCCTCTTCTCCTGCTCTTTGCAGCCCACCTTCTCCCATGCACTGAAGGAACCCATGTAGGAGGACGCAGGAGACCTGCAGCCTCTTGATGGCTCTGCAGGACCCGAAGGACTCCCCACAGCCACCCACTGCCCATCCTTGCTATGAAATACTGAGCAAGGCTGTTGCGAAGTGTTGCATGGATATGCTGTATTTTATTTGCATAGTGGGGATCCCTTGCCTGAATTGCTGCAAAAACTGTCCTGTAATTTTCTCCCAGGCATGAAGTATAGCTCTTTGGCACGCCTATGAAAGATGGGCTTTTTTTACTCACTGGTGGTAAAGAGGGGGAGGGGAAATTCTCCCTGTATATAATTTAGTATTCACTTCATAATGCAGTTTGTATGTTAGTAATAATCCAATGATTGCAAGGAATAGTTGGTGCTTACAGGCTGTGATCCTGAAGGATGGGGCAGGGCTGTACTACAGGCAGGATCAGGTGTTTGGCAAAAGAAAGAAAACATTGGTTTTTTTCTGAGTTCAAACAACTATAGCTGTTTGTGGAAAGAGATAAACTAAAAGGAGTGGAGAGTTCCCTGTCTTGCTTTTCCAGCATGAATATCTGTATCTTCTGCAGAGATAACTACTAAAAATGAGTAGTGCCAAAAATTATCTTACTGCCAAGAATTCTTCTTAGCTCATTTGACTTTGCAGTAGATTTGAAGGGATGAAGGTGGAAGAGACGTTGCATCCCTTGGCTGTTCTCTGAAACAGAAATTTCCCTTCACAAATGGAGGGCATGATCACACAACACAGTCAAGCTGACCCAATGATCGATTTTCACTAAAAAAAAAGCTGTCCCTCCTTCTTCCTCTCTCTTTCTTTCCTCCTTGCCCTCACCTGCACTCCAGAAGCAGCCCTGGTCTGCCAGTCTGACTCTTGCATGAGCCAATGCAAGTTTTTTGGTGGGTTAGTTTTCTGCAGGGTTAGTGAGTTCAGTCAGCTCAGCAAGGACCAGGAAATCCACCCCCGTCACAAAGAGAGAAGCAGAAATGCGCAGCTGAGAGCAAGGGAAAGGGACAAGAACTGACCTCTCTCAATGCAGTGACCATTAGACTGGCTTAACTATTTGATCCAAAGGTCTCGAAGAATGTTTCACTTCTCAGGCAACATTCTGATAACACAACAGTTGAGATACTCCTTTACCAGTTCAGAGGAAGTGTTATCATCTTGGATAATGTTTTCATCTATTGGGATGCCACACAAAAACTAGACTAGGATCCTGTAATCCTTTCTCAAGCAAAACTCCCCTGGGCTGCAAATGATCTGTTGCAACACCAGAGCAGCCCATGGCAGAGGCTGAACCTGATCCTTTTGGAGATCATCATTCAGTTATGCTCTTTTATTGATGGTGGTGATAGTTTCCAAGCTGCCCATGACTTGTCCCAATCCTTTGGTGACCTCCAGGTGGTAAAAACCATTTTTTACAAGAGTTAGGTCTACATTTCTGTGCTTTGGAAGTGGTTTGAAGGAAGCTGGTAAACCTTCTTTGGCCTTTCTGCTGATACTGGTTGTGTGATGTTACCACAGTGGAGGAGGAGTAGATGGAGTTGCCCTTATCTGTCCATCTGGCAGCTAAGCTGTATGTTATGCTCTGAGGCACAGAAGACTTGTTGACTCCTGCACCAGGAGGAAAAGATGAAGCTGAAATCACCCAGGAGGTGAACAGGGAAAAGTCATCAGACTTGATCTTATGGCCACTCCAGCACTTGAGAAGCCAAGAAAACCAACTGACTTCAGGATGAAAGTACAGATCCCTCTGTGCATCAGTTATGCAGAATCAGACCCTAAATAGCAAAGGAATTTACTGCAATCCCATCTTTGCCAATTAAGCATCTTCTGCTTCTAAATTGAAGGAAGCTTCAATGTTAATTTTAAAATATTGCTGGCATTTATCACAGTAATTACTTTAGCCATGTAAAACTCCAGACGCCATAAATAGTGTTGATACTATAGATTAAATGCTCCCAAGGTACATATTACTGGTGCTACAAAACACACATGCAGACAAGGATATTCTTCTCCAAGCTCAGCATTTGTTGGGCTCATGCAAAACCATTTGAGCACACAGTTGCCTCGTCAGATTTCTGAAAATGACTATGTTCCTCATCAAAAGCCATCCATCTTTATCAGTGACTGTATTTTAGGGGAGCAAAAGAAGCATACCTGGGCAAGTACACTCACAAGCTGTAATATGAAAACATGGTTCACTGCAATTATTTTTTTCATTTAGTAACTTTTAAAGGTGGGAAAACTTTATCTCAGGGACTTTGAATTTCTATAGTCTTCAGTTTCCAAATTCTTAGTGTCTGAAAATCAGATCTCTTTGATCTCTTAAAGATATTATAGGTATATAACCCGTATATAAATCATTCTGAATTACTAATCAGCTTAGAAAATGTTCATCTTAATCTACCGCTGTGGGCCTCTGCACACAAAAGCAATGAAAGGTGTCTGTGTAGGTAGGAAAAACCAGAGTTTTTATCAGACACCCTTCCTGAGTACGGACAGGCTTGTGCAGACAGGTATGAAAAGGTGGATAGGGCAAGCATTTGGAGACACTGGGAATAAGCTAGCAACTGGCCAAGGTTACACATGTAAAGGGTGACCATTAATGTAATCAGATGATGTCAATATTGCCTATAATACTATTGATTCTAGGCATACCTGACTGGGAAATACATGCTGCACGTTTGTTAACATTAGTAAAGGGCATTGTCGCCAAGGAAGGTAGAGAGATTTCTCTTTAGATTTGGCTCTGGGTGCTGCCTGCAGACAGTCTGCCCCATCACCTGGCCAATGGTGCTGATGAAAGGCTCCCTGGGTTTATGTTTTCTGTAGGTTTGTCTGTTCACAGGAGGAGGCTGTATAGACCCTGCATACAGCGGGAGGTGGCCGCACCTTTGGAAGCAGCAATATACATATATAGCAGTGTCTATTGTGTAAAATACACATTTATCACTCCATTGCTCTTTATTAATAGGAGGAAAGATACTAAAAAATAACTCAACCCCAAGACACAGAATGGAGATAAAGCTGTTTTATAGCATCTGAAAGCATGTGGAAAAATTGTTGCTTAGCTGGAACTTATTTGGCACTAGGGAAACTATTTGTTGAGCTGCCAGTAAAACTGTAGAAGAGGAAATACTTATAAGAAGACATCCAAACAAGCACTGAGCTTCCTTCCCATGAAGATCAAGGTCAAATAGAGCACTTGAAATCATTAGGAACACATGAAAAATGAGTCCATATTGTCACTGGGAATGACTCAGACAATGGTTGGAAATACAACACGTGTAAGGACCCAATAGCTTCCTACCACTCAGGGAACTTCTCAGAATTTATTTCTTGAGCACAGTGACTGTCATAGCTTGGGCAGAGTTCCCAAAATTCAGCCTGTGTGGCCTGAAGGGTGAACTCTGTCTGTAATACCATCACTCTTGCTCATGTTTAACCCAAGGAGAGGTTTCATTGCTCGTTAACTTCCATCCAGGAGATGTGGCTGCATGCTCCAGCACAAACTTGGTCAGCTTCTGCATTGCAGTGCTTTAAAAAGCAGATTGGCTAATCTGACTTCTTAAAAGGATACATATTGTACTGTGGAAAACTGCATCCAATTTGCTTCAATATGGAAGCATTGGCTTAATGTTAATATTTTGTGTCCTGTGACCACAGTGGCATTGTCCTAAATATATGTGCAAGTATTGCTGCTTTTAATCTTTATACAGAAAATATTCAGTGGCAATAAGAAATCACAGGCAGCCAGCACACTAAAAAGTTTATTGTTGTAGGTTTTTTTGATTTTCACTGAAGCTACACTGGCTTTTTCCAGATGACAAACTGACTTCAGAAACAGAAATAAAACTCTATTTTTACGTTATTTGAAACCTTCTTTTATTTTATATTGCACTTCACACAAGAGAAAGAAGGGTTTGGGTTTTTTTTTGTTTCCAAAGTGAAATATATCAATATACATTTTGCTGTTTCCTTTTGCTGTAACTAAGAGTCTTCTGTGATCATCTTTTGTAGCCAGTGTGTTGCAGTGTTGTTTAAGAACTTGTGGCCATTATGGAAGATAAATGACAGTCCTTGGAGCCCATGGCTGAAGCACACATTAGTCACTAGTAAATGATGTATAAAAAATATTCAGCTTGCAAAAAGATAATGGTGGTTCCTATTTGAAAATGCAGAAAAATGCACATATCTGGAGCACAAAAGTGTCTCATCAATATCTCTGCGGGTAGAAAACTAACCTGTCAAGAAGAAAATGTTGAAGAGATGAAGATATTTATGCACTCACAGCACTGATCATAATGATGTAAAGGACTATTAAAGCAAACTTAAAATATTAGATACTGCAAATATACCACTTAATTGTTTTTTCCATGCAACCTAGGAATGCTCTAAAAAAATTCAATTAGGAATTGTTCATTCCACAACTTAAGCTTCCAGTGATCCTGCCTTTCCCCATGTCACTGTTATCCATAAATTTAATAGTCATTTGACCATTTACTAATGGCAAAGCCCTTTGTCCCCTCCAGTGCTGGAGCTGAGGGCTGGGACTCACAGGGAGGGAAGCCCAGAGGATCGAGTCTGTCTTGGTGACTCTGGCATTATCAGGGCTGTAGCAGCATCCACAACACTGAGATGTGGTGACCTCAAGCTTGCACTCTTCTCTGGCCGCCTTCTCCCAGATGATGACTCCCACATGAGGCATCACCCCTGCATCACACAGAAAATTGCATTTCCCTCCCAGAAGAGGGCAATTATGCATTTCCTTGGTGTGGAAATAGGGTCCCATTATCCCATTTCAGGGCTCTAGCCTGGTTAGCACCAGACCTTCCCAAGTGAGCCACATCATAGGACCAGGCTGTTGGTGTGCAATGGTTGAAGATCTGCGTTGGAGAAGGCAGCTGCCTGCCAAGAGAGGGGCATCTATTTCTACCCAGTGGCTTAGGTCCTTAGGTCCTCTTTTCCTTACCTTTCATTCCTGGCTCCCTTAGCCAACCTAACGAAGGACCTTTTCTGCATGGCTTGCCAGTAGGGCTGAACTGACCTAAAGACTGGCAGAGCCAGTCCCACTCCACTGCCTCTACCCTCAGGCTTAGTGCTGTAACCTTGCTTCCTCCCTTGTGCTAGATCTAGTGCTTCTCTGACTCTTCACTGGGCCAGTTCAACTCACTCATCTGGAAGAAAACAAATATAAAGATTTTATATATAGATATAACCGATTTTTTAACTACTTTAATTTTCTGCCAGTTGTGTGAGATCAGCGAGAGGTCCTCTGAGGACCAGGGTAAGTGAAGGGAAACAGCAGAAGAAAGGAAAGGAGAACGGGGGAAAAGAAGTGATGGGGTGGAGAGAGCAGGACCACCCCTTCCCAAGGCAGTGAGCCATTCAAGCTGCCCAGCTGTGCCTTTGAATAGTCACTTAAGGATACAGGTACAACACAGGGAAACTTCACATGAAGCTAGGAGAGCCAGCGGGAGGCCAAGCAGCAGTTTGCTGTTGCTGTAATGGGCAATTCGGTACCCACCTGGAGGGTTGGTACTTAGACCTTGAGGGCAAAATCAATTAATCAGGCTAATTTTAATTTTCTTTTACATTAGTAACTACAAGTTCAGCTGGAAAGGAAAAAAGTAGCAGAGTGACAGCTGTTGAACGTTACAAGTGCCAGAGAAAGCTACTTGTACTTATTCCCTGCCAACACATAGAGGCAATACAAACTCCTTCATGGGAAGCCTTTCTGCATGTTCAATGCCCTCTGTGACTCTGTGCAGCTACCAAATGATCTCATAGATAAACAGTCACCTTTAGTTCCTTCCTAGCACTCTTTGCTTTGGAGGGGATGGTATGACTCCACAACCTGAAAGGTTATATAGTTCTTCTTTTACAGTAAAACCCTGTAAGATTAAAAAGGGAAAAATTGTTCTGTTGATCTGGACATCAGTAAATGGCGTATCTTGGGCAGCCAGATGCTGCCTAGCTGTTCAAAACAGGACCTGGGGTCTTCAGCTGCTCTCAGCTACGCTTGAACAGTCTGTTGAAGCTGTCCGGTTGTAGCAGTGATGACCTTGGCTCCGAGTGCTTTTCTTCATCCTGTAAAGGTGTCACAGCTCTTAGCGTATTGAAATGTTGATATTCAGCCCCTTTTTCGACTTCTATAACCCATGAAAATAGCGAGGTATTTTGCAGAAAGGGAAGCCTGGAGGATTTTCCTGCCTTCTGCTAAACCTTGCCTGTGTGGTCTGCATTCAGGGGAGATCGAAGGTTAGTTTACCTCCCTCAGCATAACAGAAAGCTGTTTAGCACTTGTACACTGAAACAACAAATTGAACCTGCCCACCCTCTGACCTGTTCTACTCTTCTGTAATGAAAAGCAGTCAAATTCAGCACGTCGCAACTTTATTATCAGAAAAGAGAGAGAAATCTCTTTAGCAACACTTTATTTACTTCAGAAGTAACCTTGAGTTGTCAGCTGGAGAGGAATACGTTCCCTCTCTGTATCCACTTCACATTTGCCTTGCTTCCAAGGTTTGAATTCGAGGCAGCTTCTGCTGCTGCGGGAGGAACAATAGCGTGTTGCTGAGTGCCTGGTTAAGATATTTATAGGTGCACATTTAGAGCCAAAGTCTGCACTGTAGCATTATGTTTTCTAGACACAAAGAACAGTTACATGTTTTCAGCTAAAATGGCTTTTATTTGAAATGAAGACACTCAGCACCGTAAAAAGTACAAAATCAAACTCAGCCAGAGGCAGCCTGCTGAGCATTTCTGATATGAACTCTGCTGCAGGAGCAACGAGAGCAAAATTGCTGCTTTTCCAGGAGTACGAGAAGGGACTTCAGGAAGTCAGTCCCCCACTAGCAAAGGTAGTTACTTCACAGCTGCTTGTTACAGCAGGTTGGGAAAGGGTGCTCGCTCTCCTTCACAATGTTTCTATTCTGAGACAGCATGTAATCAAAGTCTCTGAAGTTTTCATTGAAAATGGGGAAGGTGAGGGAGAGTTTGGAAATGCAAAGCTCTTGTTCATGTCTCTTCCCTTCCTCTGTCTCGTGGCTGGGGCTTTTACTGCCACGCTGCTGGGGAACAGGGGACGGAAACGGGCTTTGGGGCTATATTACTTGGCATGAAAGCTTTTTATATTTGTGCCCTGTGTCCTAGGGAGCAAGGAAGATAAAAAAGGGCGAATAGAGGAACAATTAAATAGACTGGAACTCTTTAGCATGGAAAACAAATCACTGATTGACATCTACCTACCTGTTTTACCTTATATAAAACAAACAAACAAACCCCCCAGATGTGTCAATTGGGAGATATTTTTAATTGAATATGTCATTGTGGTTTGAGTAATGTGGTCTCTTCCACAAGCAGTTGACTGCGGAGATTAAAAAACTTATTCAACCACTAGAAATCACCACTGAAATTGTTGTTAATGCTCCCTATGTGGGGGTGAAGTGCAGCTATGGACTGCTATGGGGAAAATAAAAACATACAGTCAGGCAGGATGCTAAGAGAAAGAGAAGTCCGGTAATTTTCTGCCTATGACCAATATGATTTTATGAGGCAAATATCTGTTGCACATCTCTACAAGTTGGCCCTTAGCCACTGAGAGTCCTTTTAGCTTATGTATTTTTCCCTCCTTCCACTTTCTTCCTCTCTAAGGCAGAGAAAAAGTGACCTTTGAAAAGTTTGGTTGAGGAGACAGCACCTGGGATGCTGAAAGACAGTCCTGTGGTGGAGTTGATTTGATGGCCAAGGAAGGACTCTGGGAAGAGATGCTCTGCTGAGGTTTCTAGCCCTTGCCAGTCACAGCGAACCTCTCTTGGAGATGCTTGGAAGAGAAGAACAAACTCTTCTCTGAAGGAACAATATGGGACCCTGCTCAAGCTTCACTAAATACACTGGGGAAAAGACAAAGTTTATGAGCTTAGGCAAATGGTTTAGCCTGTAATAATTGGCTAGAAATTAAACTTAAAAGGCTTTTGGAAAATGATGTCCTGTAAAATGTTAGAAATTGAGGTTACTTAAAGCTACACCTTCCTTTGGAAATGTGTAATTTTTATGTTTGCTCTAGGACTAAAACCAAGGCTAACTTTGGCTTCTGGCGGATGTTTGTGAACAGTGATGAATGGGTTATATATTTGTTTTAAAACATCTCCAGGACTACAGCCTAGAAATGGAAATGGAGAAAAGAGGCAGACTTTATTGGAATAAATAAAACCCTGCAGTCTAATTTGTCATTTGAATAAATTATATTAATTACATAATGTCTTGGAATTTTGCGTGCTGGGTTTTGACAGGGTTGGCCTGCAAATTATATCCTACACTGGAGAAGTTGTCACTAGATTGAAGACCCTGAGTCACATCAGCAAAGCAGCCCCCACTCGCAACACGTTTCTGTTAATAACTGTTGCAAAGTCAAACGAAGCAGTAGAATTGCAGCCTGCCAGGGGAAAGAAAGGCAACGCAAACAACCTCTGCAGCACCCACACTGTCCATTAGGCACAAACTCCATCAAGGAGACAAGAGGCTTTTACCCGCCAGATAATTCTTCTCCCAGTGGTCAGGGATCAACACAACAGCAAACAAATGCAGGGCATTTTCATTCGTTCAGAGGGCTTCTCACTCAACGCTCTCAGCTTTCAGGAATCCCATTCCTCCCTGCTTAATTATCCCTCGGCACTGAGCACTGGCTCCTCTGTGGAGTAGGTAATCCCACTGCTGTCTGGGCATCTAACACCTCCCTCGCAATGGCTGGATCACTAGGGGAGTGCTTTTGTATACCTAGTTCCTTCTCGTGGTTTCTCTTGAGTCACTTTAACAAACCAAGACAGAACGCTGCAGTTCAAAGTTGCTCTTCTGTTGCAGGGAACAGATGGCAACTCAGGAGAGGGAGAGCACCTTGCCCAGGGAGCCCGTAGAGAGCAAAGAGAGTGAATTAGGGAATCTTAATTGTGAAGCACCATCAAATATCCTCTGGAGTGGACCTGTTTTATGCTCTCTTACCTCCAAGACCTTTCCTCTCTCCACACTGGAGGTTTGCAGCAGCAGGGTCATGATGCTGAGAGCTGGCATATGCTGGAATACTGACAGCCAGCTCTGTGAGCGGAGCTGGCAGCATCCCCCTCTGCTCCCGGCTGATGAGAGTGGAGGCCTTGTCATGGGATAATAAAATATTCATATGTTTGGGAAACATGTATTTCCCTCGTACTTGAGCACTGCGGGTCAGAGCTTGTTCTCAGTGACTGCAGTGCAAATCCCAAACAGCTCCTTTGACACGGGGGTGTGTGTCTGTGTCTGTGTGTGTGAGGCTGGTTTTACACCACTGTGAGAGGTATTAGGGAATCTGACGCCTTCTACCAAAACTATTTGGAAGCTGTTGGTTCAGGAAGAGACTGGCATTAGCAGGCTCAAACGATTGCTATTTATACATGTATTTTAAACTGCAATTGTACTCAGAAAATCTGCTTTAAAAATAGCAATATGCCTTTGTATTCCCCTGGTTGTCCTATGGAATACCGCCTGCTCCCAGGGATATGTTTGCGTTTTTTCCTCCTTAACTGCCAGCACTAGAAATTCAATCTCAGGTCTGAGAGCAAACAACATCTTTGTCTTCTCACATATCATCATCAGTAATAAAAACCTGAAGATCAAAGTGTGCCCTTGGTGACACCTCTACAACCACTTTATCTGTAAGTGGTCAACCCTCAGTACTGAACTTGCAAGCACTTCTGTCCTGGGTGCCTGAGAAAGGGCTGAAACCAGATTGCTCTTTGTGTTGTGTCTTCCTCAACAGCAAAAGAAAAACAAGAGTAAAACAATTACTTTTAAAAGGGAAGGGATGGGGTTGTAGTTACATGTAGTATTACCTCACTGTTGCTTGATGTAATATTGCATCAATATTATTCACCTGTTGAGAAGGTGTTGATTTTGCCTTTGCAGACAAGATGTGCACTTCAGTGCACCTGGACTGACAAATGTCAAATTCTGATGTTGCTGTTACTGTCCCTGACAAGTTTCTTTTAGGTACGGAGAGTAGAGGAAACTAACTCTGAAGCGTCTAAGCCACCTCTTTAAACATAAGGACTTTAAACCCAAAGGCTTTGCTGACCCAAAGAGGACATACCCACGCAGAAGACAGGGTATTGCTGACCCTGATTACACAGGGTGCTTTCGCAGCTGATGAGCGTTTGACACATGACATGCTCAAATTGAAACGTTTATTGAAACGGGTCCTAGGGGCAGGCAGGGCTGTGCTTGCTGCGCCAGGGGTTGCAGAGCGGGCTGGTGGTGCCCTGCAGCTCTGATGTGTGCTTGGAGAGCTGTGCAGCTCAAAGGGATGCGCACACTGTGCTGGCTGTGTGTCCCAGCCCTCGTCTTGCTGGCACCAAAGCTGTGCCCAGCAGCGGACGTAAATTTAATCTTGTTGGGAGCTAACCAAGTGAGGAATTTGACACACCTTTTTCCTCTCTGTAGATGGAAGCCATATGGCTCCCGACTCTCACAATGCTCCTCGATCTGAAGATGAGTGAGCATTAACATATGTTCTCTGGAGTAATTAAAAATGTGATCATAAACATAGCCTGACTCATTGAAGGTAGAATGTGTTACCAGGGCACTCACAAACAAACGCAGGGCAGGATCTTGGGAGGAAATTAAGGAAATTGGAATTGGAAAACTCTTTGGGGGCTTCCAAGTGTGGGTTAAACTGCAGCATCTTAACTTCTTTTTTCATATTGTCATGGTTTGGGCACATATTCATGCAAGATATGTTTGATGAGATGCAAGGAAGTCTGTTTATACTTTGTCACTATGAAGAACCTGTGCAGTTTGCTTTTGCTGGAGGTAGCTATGGAAAATTGAAGTCAAGCCACTGCTAAAGTTGCAAGCATGTACCTGTGGTCCCAAATGCAGATAAAAGGGCAGCAGTTTGTGTTCATCATCAGAAAGGAGTGCACTGGGAAGAAGAAAGGAGACTTGTTTTACATAAGCCACATTAACTTAAAGCTCCCGCAAGAAAGTTTGAATTAAAACATTTTAGGGTGTTTGAATTAAGGTGTTTCATGGTGTGGACAGAAGCAGCTGCTGCAGCTCAAGTGGGGTGAGGTAACTCCCTGAGCCAGAAGAACTCAGTTACGATTCCGAGCCCTAAGAAATTCTGACTGCTGACCTAGAGCTGAATTGGAGGGATGTTTGAGAATTTCCCTGGGAAGTACATGAGGACAGGATAGCCCTGGAGATAGAGAAGCAATCCCTAAGACTGAAGGAAAAGGATTCATGCTTCTCTTACGAGAGCTGTATCCCAGACTCCGTCTACAAGCACTATTGAAAAAGATACAATATTTCCTTAGGGAAGTTCAAGTATCCCATCCTGGAAAGCTCTGTGAAAAAGGAAGAAAATTTCTGTTTCCCATCTCTCCTGAGAGAAAGAACTGACTGGGTGTGAAAGCACTCACAGAGGCAGAGCTTTTCAAAGCGAGAAACCTTCAGAGGTGCTCCAAGATGAAAAGCTGTGAGAGCTCCCACCAGCACAATCTGTTCCGGTGAACTGGTGTAACTTGCTTGTTGTGTGCTTTCCTCTTCAGTTGGGTGCTTATCTTCACATCTGCTGGGGGTGTATTGTGCCCTGGGATTAGAAATAAGTGTACTCTGCCCCTTGGCCATTGGACAGCCATGCCTCCATGCGCTGCTGCACCCCACTTGCCTTTATTCTGCTCTCTGCTCCAAGCCTGGAGCCCCACCATTCTGTGTCAGGTTGTGCCTGACACATCCTCTCTGTTTTGAAGAAGCCTTCCAAAATTAAAAGCAGACTCAAGGCTGGCTTTGAGGTTTTGCATTGTTTTTTGTTTCTTTTTTCCTTCTGACCTGTGAGTCAGGGTTTCGTGACATGCTACCGCTTCGCCCTGCCCTTAGCACAGAAAGGTGGATCTTGCTGAAAACCCACTGCTGGGACAGTGGCTCCCCGAAGGCTGGCTGGGCTGGGGTGAACCCTATGGCCATGAGATGCAGCACGACCTCTCAGTGCTACAAAAGGAGGAAGGATTTGACATTTTATCCTGTGGACATGAGTGATATGGCTGCTCTCAGAGCCAGGAATAGCAGTGGAGCCAGAAAGGGTAAGCCAGGCCACCAGGCAGTGTCCAGGGAAGGCAGCTCGCCTGCTTCTGAAGAGCAATAGAAGCTAATCCCTATAATTTGTGAGAGTCCTGGCCAGCTCATCCAGGCATGTTCGTTCCCTTCATTCACCAATATTTATTTTAAAATTGCATTGTGTCCGACTCCTCAGTGGTATGGTGATGTGTCCCATCCGTTCAACCTGGAAAGAAGTAAACCTAACCCCTTCCACTGAATTTTTGTCTTCTGTTTTTTGGGAGCAAGTTGTCAGCAGGGTTTGAAGCCTTGGGATCTTGAAGTTCTGGTAGCCAATAAAAAACACTGTAAAAAGAAAAAAAGACATGTTTTATATCAGAGAATAAACTTTAGGAAACTGAACTACGAAAGACTAATCTGAATGCCACTGAAGTTGTTGGGAAAACTGATGATATCAAGGATTTCACCTCAGGGAGTACCATAGTGATAAGTGTACAGGGAATTTTCAAGGTTTCAGGATGTTCATGAATATTACCAAACAGATATTCTTTAAGTGATTAAAGGCTCTTCTTGCTTATGACTGGGAAATTTTAGACAAGGTGTGTTGACTTCTCCGAATTAATGATACCTTAATGGGAAAAAAGAAAAAATAAGGAACAAACTCTTAAAACTAGGTTAACATCAGTAAAAAAAAAAAAAATCCAAAGTCCAAACATATCCATTTGAATTTAATTTTTAGTCTGATGGTGTCTGTTACTTTAAGTCATTTTCTGTGTATTTTGAAGAGAAGAGGGTTTTTAAAATGGCTTTTCTAGAGAATTTCTCAACATATCATAGGTCAAAAGACAAACAGAATAAAAGGTAAATTTTATATACATCATTTATTGCAAATATTTTGCTTAGTGAATGATGAACCAGAATAACAGAACAGATTTAGATCTTCCATCCCTCTAGATCATGATATATTACTGTCTGCAGGTACTTTCCCATTCTGCACCCATTCACATCTCCATAAAATGTCTTGAAACGAAAGTGAATAATAGCTCAAGTCCTGATGTCCAGGCACTGTCAGATGGATGGAGAAAAAAATGCGGCAAATGTACATGTAAACTCCACACTGCTATGTAATAGTAGGGCATAATTTGCATAAATATTGTTTGCAAAGAGCAATTAGCACTTCATTTACATTCAGTGAAGTATCAATTTGCACATTTTCAGGAAACAATTTCTTTACCCATATGTGCAAATTTTGTGCACTGCAATTGACACTCTAATAAAAAGATGTTAATAGACCAATTTTTTTTTACTTTATATCACAGTGTACTGAAATATTGATTCACTCTCCTGAAATATTGATTTGGTGGGCTATTTGTAAAACCAGAAAAATGCGGATTTGAATTTTTAAAACTTGCTTTTTTAAAAAAAATCAGAATTAATTTCAGATGTCTGCAGTCTTCATGCTCTTTAAGTGGTATTTTAATGGGTATTTTTGTCAGAGAAATATAATAAACATTATTAAAAAACATTAGCAAATTCAGTCTCCTAATCTGCAATAACAATGAGTATATTTGCATATTGCAGTATAAAAATAATACAGTCCATTTTCTAGTGTCAATATAGCACTCAATTCTCCATTAAATGTTAATAAAAATATTTCACATTTATATAGCATTTTTTCAAAATGCAGAAACTTCCTAATTAAGAGACAAATTTTGTACTTATTGGGGGTACAGAGCATTTTCTTAAACAACAAAAATTTACATGGGAGTTGGTCAGGAAAAGAATACCCCCATGAGTTCAGCCAGCTAATGTCAAAGGACATTTCTGGCCTTTGCAGCAGGAGAAATTGATGTTAAGTGAATTTTTTAGACCTCCTTCAGCACTGTCACTAATGGTTGTTCTGTTTGTTGTGTTTCCTTCACTGTTTTGTCATTTCTACCACGACACACACATTTGGGGAGAGGTAGGGATCGGACATCCCACAGAAGTTGGGTTACACTGTGGTTGGTAGCTATTGAAGGAGTGGAGAGAAATCTTTTGGGCAAGATCATTATTTTTGGAGTGTTGTATTTTTCCATTTTTAATCTGCGTTTCCTAAAAGGGGTTATTTTTGGAGATTGTTCAGTTGCCTGTTCTGAAGAGGGGTAGGCATTAGGATGTAGCAGCAGAGAAGGATGCAGGCAGACAGAAATTCCCCTGCCAAGCAAGATGGACACAGTCCACCCCTGATCTGCAAGGCATGTAACAACGTGTCCTGGCTAGTAGGTCCTACATTTCTTAGCAGGAGACTTTCAAATGAACATTAGCTGAATTTATCCTACTTATGGCAAGCTTAGAGTACAGATGGAGTCGAATGGGTCTGTTTGTTACTGTCTGTGTAGTGACAGTGTTAGTGGGACGTTCAAACATCACAAGGCATCTCTGAAAATCTTGTTACTACTGTGCATTTTAGTAAAAGGCATTATTTGTCAATTGTTGATCAATCACAAGGAGAATGAATACCAAATATGACAAGATACAACAAAAACCCCACCAAATCCCCTTTTTACATGCTTGTTAAAGTAATTGTTACAATAATGAGCTTGTATTCCCTGTCTTTTCATCTCTGCCACAAGATAAGGTATTACTATGGTTGCACCCAGGAGTGTGACATTCAGATCTATTTTGATGTCTCATTATTGCTGTTGTTGTCTTTTTACTTTGCAAATCACAGATCTATATTTCATCTCCTATGTCAAGTATTCAAAGCTCTGCTTTGATCAAAGTAAAACGCATGTGTCCCTGACACAAGGTGGGACCTCTGAACCTACGAAGTAGTTAATTTTGAGCTCACATGCGAGTCTCTGATTTGCTAATCATTATTTTACTCTATTTTATTGACCTTTTTTTATTTATTTTTTTTTTTATCGCATCCTGCAGAACCTTTGAGGCCCTTGGCAATAATACTGCATAATACAGCTGCCTCTCAGCTATGCAGTAACTTCTGGGGACCTCAGGATTTACCCAAGCAGTGGGTGTTATCCTCCCTGTACAGATCTTTAAATACAAAGTCCACCAGATCTTTTTGTAATCAATCCATGTACATTACAAACAAATAACGCCCTAATGAGAAGGGGAATAAATAGTTGAACCTCTAATGTTTCTAAAGTCTCAGAAGAACTACATTTTGCAAACACCTCGTAACAATACGAGAGGCTAATGATAACAGAGCAATAACGACATGAAACATTTGGGAGTCCTCTGACCTTCAGAAAGCCCATGGTTTATTGTTTTCAAAATCAAATAGGTCTATCCAATTTCCTGTTGATTACCAATAACTAAATCCAATGACAGTGACTGATGCATACCTGACACCCATGCACAGGATAAGCTGGGGCCAGCCAGTGTGTGTTAGCTGGTAAGGACTTTTGGCTTGGACTGAAATATGGAAACGGAGCTCTGCAAAACCACCTGGTTTTATGTGGTTTCATCTGCTGAGTTGAAAACTGCAGCAAGCCAGGAATACGACGATGCGAGGCTCTTTTTATTTATTTATTTATTTCCACTTCTTTCTCAGTAGCCTCGAGAGATGATGTACCAGGTCAGGCCTCCTGCTGGCTGTAATTAGGTTAGTACCAGCGCCCTCAGCTGAGGAGCTGAGCTGAGGAACATTTGTCTCTATCTCACATATGAGCAATGTGACTAATGAGGCCACAATACACTTCAGAGCTATTTGAGGGCTATAGTCATCTCATTTCCCTCTCAGTCTTTGTGTCTTGTGTTTTATTGGGGCTGGCTCTCAGCTTTCACAGCTACCTACCCAATGTGTATTTTGGTGGTGGGACTTTATTCAGGTTGAGAGTCTTTAGGATGTTGAGTGTGGGCTGTGACATGACTGTGTGGTGGAGAAGCCACCTGATCCTTGTATTTTACCCTTAATCTATGGCTCCAGAGGCAGTCCGCTTTCCCCCGTTACAGCTGCATTGTCCCATCCACCGGCAGCAGCAAATTCCCATCTTAATGTTTTGGGTTCTTTTTTGCTTACTGCCTCATCAGCGGTAAACAGTCACTGTGAAGTTCCTCCTGTCTCCAGGAATTAAGGATGTGCCTCTCTGTCCTGATTTATTCACTTTTGAGACAGAGTTTAATTTTGCAAACTGGCTCTCACCTCAGTCTTTGCATTTATTTTTGGTAGGAGCAGTTGCCTGCGGCACGAGCAGTGAAGACTAGCTCAGTGTTAATAGCTGTCAGGGAAAATGAAGAGGCTATTTCTCACATCAGACTTTCACCCTGCAGGACAAATACTAGTTTGAGCAGATTAAAAATCAATGCACGGTACAATATGTCACACATAAAGCAACTACATGCTATTAATTGGCGTGCTACCCATTAGCTGCTCTTAGTATATATGTCTGTGAGTGGAACAGAAGCTGGTGAAGACAGGTGGGTCAGAACCTCTTTTGGTGTAAAGTAGTGCAGCAGCACTGGAACTAATTGAGATATGCTGATTTGTAACACCCAGTTACTTGAATAAAGGTTTGAGATGCTTTTTTTTTCCTAAAATGTGATTCAACTTGTGTTTAATTAGAATGAACAAAGGAGATACTCTGTGATACATCCCCCCCTGCAACCTAAAACCTTTTTAGTCACAATGATAACTCATTGAAAAGCATGCTGTGGTTTACACAGGCTTTTTTTTTTTTTTTTTTTTTAATGGCTTTAAAATGTTCATCCTAGAACACNTTTTTTTTTTTTTTGCTTCTTTTCAGCTGTCTTTGTGGTGGATCGTTGATTACTGACCTTGAGAATTTCCCAGGGAAATGACTGGATCTTAAGATACAAATCAGTTAGTGGCTGCGCATAAAAATGGTCTTACAAAGAAAACAAACAAACAAAAAAAACAACAGAAAAACCAACAAAGGCTGAAGTTCTTTTTCAAAGCCATATTGGTGCTGGGAAATGTTTGAGTGATCTTCAGGACAAAAACCTGAGCATGATTTTCAGAAGGCTCAGAGTCAGAGCGGCAGCATTGCGCATGCTGGACGCCCCCTACACCAGGCGGTGGGCACCAGACTCACTTCTGTAGAGTGTCAATCACCAGTAAAGGCAGTTTTCTCCTGAGGATAAAACAGTTCAGAGGTCTTCCCCAAAACTGTGGCTGGATTTCTGCATGTCGTAATAATCACCCCTCTTAAACGCACCTTCCTGCAAGAGGTAGAAACAGAGAAAGGAACATGGGAAACCCAAGGGACTTTGCTGCTGTGTGGCCGGTGAGGCCACAACCTTGCCTGCAGGTTCTGCTCGGTGCCTTTCATGCTACAGAGCAGGCAAGGGCATTAGAAAGAGGCACAGGATAGCCATTTTATCAAAGGAAATAGTGCCTCCCAGCAATTGTCCAGGTAGAAAAAAGCAGTTGGAATACATCAGAACACTGCGACAAACTTTGTTATATGCACACGAGGGCTTTTGGATGCCGAATAACTGTACGTACAGAAAGCACAGGCTCTGAAGCACAGAGTTTTGAGCAGCGCCGTTTCGAAGCACAAGACCTCAGTGACTGCTTGATTTCTGGATCTCGCGATATCGGTGTTGTCGGTAGTCACAGGTTAAGCTGCAGGTGCAAGATATTGATGTAATATGTAATGACCCCATTTAATCTAAAGCTGGGCAGACTTACATTTATCCTCAGGCTGGGTTTTGATTGCTCGGACTCTGTGGGTTCCTAATTTGCTGATCTCTCTTCTGTCATCTCCCCCCCCGCCCTTTTATTTTTTAAGCACTCTCCAACTCTTCCGTGCTTTTCTAACATCTTTTTGGTGCTAGAAGAAAATACCCATTTGCTCCTGAAGCTTATTTTTTCAATGCGCTCTTCACCTGTGCAGAACCTGGGATCAGAGCCTTTCTAGAGTTTGTCCTACCCTTGTCGTTACCTCTGTCCTTGAAAGAGGACAGGAGAGGCAGGGCAACAAATAATGTGCCATTTTGGGACCATGCCCCTGCTGGCTGTTACAGCTCTCACAGGCTGTAAGGTGCCGTGTGGAGTCTGACATGCAGTAGTCACCCAGAGCTTAGGGTTAATGATGCTCTGAAAAGTTCAAGCATTCTTTTATTTATTTATTTATTTAAATTTATTTTATAGCTACAACCTGGCCTTGTTCAGTTCAGAAAGTGAATATGTTTGCATATGTTTGTTTTTCTTTGGGTATCGAAACACAGAGGTTATTGTATCTGGAGACATTAATGACATTCAGTTTCTTCCTGATAACTGCTCCATTAATGTCTGATAGCATGGCACCTTCTCTGCCCATAACCTTCTCATCGACAAGACAGCTTTCCTAGCAGAATGGAGACACTTAAAAACAATGCTTGCAAAAAAAAAAAAAAAGAAAGGCAGCAAAATGTCAAGATGTTCCCAGATGAGATGTCCTGAGAGATTCATGACGCAGTAGTAGCTGTGAAGAAATGCAGATGTGACAGGTGGTTGACAGTTAGGTACTTTGCCTATAATCCCTCTGAACTAGTTGGTAGACACCTTCTTAAAGATGGTGATTACCATGAGAAGCTTCTCCCAAAAAGTGGTACTTGCAGTACCTATCATAAGATGATATGCAGGATGCCTGGATCCTTTCAGAGGGCAAATACATAGGTCGACTTGTGGAATAATAATAATAGATTAATATAATAATAAAGCAGACCAGAGAGTCTGAATAAAATAGACTCCAGAGCCTGGAGCTAGTTTGCTGCATTAAATGGTCAAACTGCATTTGCTAAACCGTTTGGTAAAATGGGCTGAGGCAGCCGTTTGAGCTCAAGTAAATCAGGGAAAAGTTGCCTTTGGGTGACTGAAGGGCTGGCTCAAAAGCAGCCATTTGGACCGGTGTTCTCTGCCTAGAATACAGACATACTGCTCCCTGGGCATCCTTCTGCAGAGATACTGCTGTGATTCTGTGCCTCCTCTCCAGAAATATGCGGCATGTTACTGGTATCAAGATGGTAGCCACCTTCTAGATGCAGCCATTATTTTTCTTGGACCACAGAAATGATATATCCAAGGTAAAATAAATATATAAATAAATAAAGTTGCTCACAAAATGTTTTTGCCTGAATAATTAATTCCTTAGCAAATCTTCCCATAATAAAACATGTCCTAATGAGCTATCAAGAGGAGAGGAAATTCATCACTTACCTCACAAATATCAACTTGAGAGCACTGCTCATGTCAGATGGCATAATTAATGACTTGAGAGGGAGCGTGGAGCAGCACAGCCAAAACCACAGACCCCATCAGTCATTCCACATCAGTCCAACTCATACAGTGTTACTTGATCTACAGAGGATTAGCCAGATGACTAGAAGGAGATATGGGGCTGAAGGGAATACAGGCAAATACGGTACATCTGATCTTGATTTATCCAGGTTGGATTTCTGCTTATCACTGAGGTGCAATGGCAGTTGGTCCTGCAGCCTGTTTTATTTTTGTGGCTTCTTTTTTCAGACAAATAGAATGTACAAACTTTCGATATCACGCTCCCTGATGCCAAGCAAGCCATCTTCAACCCATCTCAGCACACAGTCCCTTTGGGATTTCTTCCCTACAGGAGACGGGAGGTAAATTTCTGCGCAGAAAGCCCAGGTGTGTTCCCTGGAGTAGGCAAGGCCTTCTCAGCTGCCGGCAAGAGGTCTGGGGTGTTGTGTTCAAGGTGCTGTTGGTCATGGTGGGGCTGCAATAGGAAGACATCTGTACCGTGCTCCTTGTGCTGGCAGCACCAGAGCTGGGGGAACGTGCAGCCTTCTCTCATCGCACATCCATCTCTTCTCTCTCTCCTGGGCAATTGCAAGCACTACACCACTGCCTTCCTCCACAGTGCAAAAGGGATCAAAGTTTGACCACACGTCTGCTTTGGTGGTAACCCCCTCCTAAAGATGTTTACAGAAGCCAAGGCATGGGGGGGATGCTTTGGAGAGACAGCTGTCCCTACTTGAATGACAAAGCTAAGACAGCAGGCTAGTAATGTCAGCTGTTATAACGAGAACCTGACATGGCCATAGTGGGTCAAACCGAAGGATCATCTCGCCTGGGAACCCTTCTCCAATGACAGCCAGTAGCAGATGCTTGGTTTAGGGAAGAATGGAGGATTCTGGCAAATGCAGAGTGATCATTTGGTGGCTCTACTTTCCCAGCAATCTGCCATTCAGGGACTTCCTGAGTTAAAGGTTACTTCCCCAGCTCCATGTTTAGCAGCCCTTGATGGCCTTTTTTCCCATTAGTTTCTCTAATCTCTTTTTGAACTGGTATTTATTTTTGGCCTCTGCAGTGTCCTGTGATGAGTGCCATAGAATAATTATGTGCTGTGTGAAATATGTGTATCTTTTCCTCTGTTTTAAAATTTCTGCCTGGTCTGTATATTTGATTCACTGTGATATGAGAGAGAATGAATAATTGTTCACCTTGCCTTGTGCCTTTCTCCCCCAATTGCATCATTTTAAGGAAACTAAGCCTATTTAAGTCATCTTTGTAAAATGCCATCAAATTTATTCCACTAAACCAGCTGTATATTTCAGACACTAAGTTCCTGCTTAGTGAAATTTTTTTTTTGGATTTACATGAGAGAAGAGTATGAGAAATCCAAGCAGTTGCCAAATGAGTGGTGGCTGACAGGTTTGATTCATACCTCTTTGCTCACTCCGGTGTGTGGTCGCTCCATCTGACCAAGTACTGTGTTTCAGTAGCTGTCAGCCTCCTAGAATGTAGCTATTTTACATGTCTGTTAACATTTGCAGACGCTTAACTATATTTTCTGAAACTCTCTGATAAATGCTCGCTTGAGTTTGTTCATCAGCAAAGACAACTTTATTCGCTCTACAAGTGACCCCCACGTTTCACCTCTGCAATAACCCTCCTGCAGCTGAGCTCTGTGGCTGCTGGTGGTATGATCTGAGCATTGGGCTTGCCTGAGGCAAAGCGCCCTTGGCATCTGCTGGCCCCTTCTGTGGGCTCCAGTGTAAGCAATAACTGAGCTTTTATGTTGCTGTTGACCTCCCAAGTTAACTTCAGAAAACATTATCTGGAAAATCTGATGTGTCGGGTTTCAAAGAAAAGAGTTTTCCAGCTCAATCCAGGTCTGATTTCCTTCCAGATAAAGGACAAAACCCTTTGGGAACCTAGCACTTATTGGAAGCAAGGTTAAGAGCAATAAACTTTCCTCCTTACTACCAGACTGAAGTATCAGTGAAATCTTTTCTGTTAGGAGTGCACGTCTATCCCACAGGGTCAGACCAGTGCTCTATAGTTCATCTTGCAAAACTGAAATACAATTTTTGATGATCAGAGTTGGATAAGGATCAGAAAAATGGCCTGACACATTGTATATATACTGACAAAAGTTTCTGTTCAAGAAGAAGGATCCACATAAAAAATATTTTCCTTGGATGGGTAGAGCAAGATTTCAAGATAACACGCATTACAAATGATTTACAATGAAGCTGAATTAATGTCTTCTCTGAGAGTCTCCCCAGTGCCTGCCTCAGGACTGTATCTGTAACCTCTTAACAGCACAGAAAAATAATTGTTTTGCTGTCCAATGGAAACACAAGCCTGAAATCCCATGTGCAGTATATTTGGGGTCCCAGTCCCTCATCTGCTCCTCTAAACACTACAAGGGTAGTAGCACAGTGCCTAAAATGAGCAGAAACAACCCTGGGATTTAAAGTTGTCTGAGACTTGCAGTTGATCTCAGACTAGATATGACCAGGAAATTGGATTAGGAAATTACTTTACCTGGAACTGGAGATGAACTGTGATGTCTTGTGTTGGAAAGAGGATTCATGTTTAGATGGAAAAATGAAATGGGGATTGAGGGGAAACTCTAATTTGGGGTCAGTTTAGTTTGATTTGTTTGTG